>JAJHSJ010001329.1:0-40208 GCA_021015155.1 Magnolia officinalis
ATTATCATTCTCTTCCGGGTGATAGAAAATTCAGATGTATTCTTCAAAGGAGTGCCAAAGGCTATCCATCCTTCAAGGGTATTAGCAGCTTCATTTCATAAATATTATCTTCTGAAGAAATCTTTATGCAGAGTTGGCCTAGAGAGGGGGCATGATATATTTCTTTAAAGTGATCCATGCCTTGGTCTTTCTGATAATTTCTTATACGCGGTGGAGGAATCGATATGGCATAATCAACTGGGTAATAATGGTTCACTAAGTAATACTGATGAGCCGACCAACGCATCCATCTATAAGAAGCATGAACTAGATAATTATAGCCGAGAATTATAAAGCGTGATCCAGTGTGAACGTTCTAAAGTTGCTTTCATATCAAGGCCTAGTTATATGGTCCAATGCCATAACTTCTCATTGTTTTAGTAATGATATCGCAAGTCGCTAAGTACTGGACCTGATGAAGACAAGAAATGAATGTTCGCCAAAAGAGATAGAACCATCATCAGTCACTTCTATGACCTTCGGAAAGCTAGTAAATGGAATTGAAAGAAGTCTTCTCTATTTTCTGAATTAGTAAAGGTCCAGAGAAAATACACTCTTAACCAGCCTATGAAGAAATGTTGAGGAGCACAAACTAGAAAAGACTCAGCATTGAGCCTTTAAAGATGGAAATGACATCTCCGAAAGCATGATATAATGAGCAAAGGAGCAGCAAAGCAATGCAAAGCATGCTGACAAGCACAAAGATTGAATGACTAAATCATTATCATATTACAAATATTACAATCATTCTAAAAAGCTTTCAATATATTTCAAAATTATCAATGCTTCATGAAAAATAAAATTGGATAACTTGATAACTTGAGATATTAATTAATTAATTTGGCAAAAAAACATTTCAAAAGCCTGCATATGATATGCAGACTATGAACAAAGGAGTTGATCGAGAGATTGTTGTAGCAGGAGCAACATTAAAGAACAATTCCCTAGCGACGAAGTTCAAAGAAAGAGTCATCGGAGTTGATCGAAGAGATTGTTGCAGCAGGAGCATCATTAAAGGACAGTTCTCTGATCAAGTCACTCAAAGATGAAGTCACCATAGCCGTTACAGCAGCAAGTTTCGATGAAAAGAGAAGAATTGCACAGACAAGGGGAGTCGAAACTATGGTGGATGCAATTGCGGCTCTATTCGTAGAAAGCGTTCTATTTGATTGACTGTTATGAAAATAGAGTGTTTTCGTTGCCGCCATTATCCTCTCTAGTGAAGCATTCACTCGGCACTTCTAACTGGGGGCATTCAATCTTCTATTCAAGTGCTGGCATTTAGTCTTTCGTTCACACCATTTAGTCTGTTGTCCGGGCCTGACCATGTAGTCATCCTTAGACTGCTCCCGTTCGAACTCAACTGTTGAAGTTCTCCGTTCAACCGATCCTCCGATATGTAATCAGCTTTATATTCATAAAGAGTCCTTTGCTGGGAAAGGATTTTTATATAGAAGAAGATCGATCTTCCATTTGATTTCATCAATCAATCAATTAAAGAAGGATCGAGGGGGCATCTGTTAGTGCATAAAAGATGCATGAAGTTTCCATCATGTGTTGATGAAAACTACAAGTGATAAAGAAGTATATTTGAGGGAAGAGAAGATATTAGAGACAAAAAAGAAAGAAGAAAAGAATAGAAGAGAAAATGTACAAGGAAGAGAAGGGATCCATGGCATTGTGCTGAACCGCGCAAAGCTCATTGATTACGTGAGTCCGCACAAACCCCTTCATTCCATAGTGTTGTGCCAACCCTCACAAGGTGTACTGATTGCGCGGGTCCATTTAGACGCCCTTATTGGTTGCACACACCCACATAATGTCAGTCTGACTAGGACGAATTAAAGGCTTTGTGCCAGATTGCACAACCAGATGGCTTTGTGTGGACCCGCTGAAAGGCCATGATGCGTTGCGCGCTCCTGCACAATGTTGGTGCGGTCAAGATGATTTGAACGGTTGAGATCTGATGAGAAGTGGGCCCACGACATGAAGATCGAGGGTTCTCACGTGTGGAGGCCTATAAATACCCCACTCCCCCTCTCATTTGCAGGCATTCAAGATTCAAAAGAAGATCAGATCTCCAGAGAAGAAGAGAGATCTGAAGGTATCAAGAAGAAAGGAAGAAGAAAGGAGGAGCTTTATGCCGGACCGCGCAATAGCATGCTGTTGCATAGTCATAAACATAAAGGGGCCAGAATGCTGTCGGAATGATTGGACGGAATTCGATCTTTCTTCCTTACAGGAATATGAGTTCAAGAGGGAGATATAAGATGGTCACATCCGCACAACATTCCTCTCAATGAGATAAACAAATTATAAGCCCAAATGCTGCTAGATTTGATATTCAAGCTCTTTCAATACTTGTATTTTGGATAGTTTATCTTAGAATCAAGGAAAATCAAAGGATGTAAATGAACTCAGAATGAAAAACATGATGAATGTTCTCTTTCTATTTTTCTTTGTTATGATTAAACGAGATAATCCCCCAAACCAAATGCATTTGTTTCATGTCGAAAAACAATGTATTCTTCAGGAAATGAAGTGTGGAGGGGAACCCCCAAAACTGCATCGCATAACAAAGCTCATGTTGCATAGGGGCACAACTCACTTGAGTTTCGCGGGTTTTGAGTTGCACAAGTCCTGAGTTACGCGGATCTTGAGTTATGTGGATCCTGAGTTGCGCGGGTCCGCACAACTCATCTTCCCTTCTCTCTCTCTCTCTCTACTCCTAGCACCTCTCTGAAACTTCTCCTTTTTCAAATGAGAGGGGGAGGGGATATTTATAGGCTTCCACATGTGTGGGACCTCAAATCCTGTGTCATGGACCCCGCTTCCCATCATTTTACAAATTTCAATCCAACCGTCCCTTCTGGGAATTGTGCTGGTTGGCGCAACTATGATGAGTTACGTGGTCCCACGCAACTCTGCCACTTCCTCGTAGCACTATTCACTTGCGCAAGTGCTACTATTCATCCGCGCTGTTTTGACCAGAAATGAAAAGCATTTGATTTGGGGAATTATCTCACTTAATAATGACAAAAAGAAAGAACCAAGAGAACAATCATCGAATTTATTCATTCTGAGTTACATCTTTTTGATCCTCTGATTCTGTGATAGAATTTCTAGAAAATACAAAAGTGCAAGTATTGAATAGGCTTAAATATAAATTTCAGTAGCATTCTGGCTCATATCAGTCATGTCTCCAGGGGAGATGAGTTGTGCGGGATTTTCGTGTATTTCGTCCCTCATTGACATGATAAAGGAGTGCTAAGATTCCTTTGGAACATCTGAGTCGCTCCGAAGACTTGAAAAATGCAGCATAGTGTAGCCTCAAAGAGTACCAGCGTAACTCTCTTGGATAGCACGGCCCGCACTTTCAGCACTCCGCACCCCTTCTCCTTCTCTCTGTCTCCAGTACCTATCAGACACTAGTGTTCTAAGCATCCAATCCTCCAAATGAAGGGGGTAGGGGTATTTATAGGCTTTCGCACGTGTGGGCCCTCAAAACATGTTTTGTGGACCCTCAAAACATGTGTCGTGGACCCCATTTCGCATCTCCAACTCATATATTTCTAAAGAGAGTTGCGTGAGCCAGCGCAACCATGATATGTTGCACGGACCCGTGCAACTTGGGTCTCGCGCAACTTAGTCTCTGCGCAACTCATAACCCGCACAAGTCACATTCCCTTCACGTCTATGCTCCATTTCATTCTCCATTTCTTCTTCTTAAAGCCTCTTTCCTTAACCAAATATTATGCTCCAACAGATGTCCTCTTGATCCGATATTTGACCACTCTAAGTCAATTTGAATGATCAATTTCCTTCTCAGGGTTTTGAGTTGTGCAAGTCCGCGCAACTTGCAGCAGATCTCGCTGGTCTATAAATATCAGAACTTCGAGCCATTTCTTACTTCAAAATTTTTCTCTGCCAAACCCCTTTCTGCGCAACTCGCCCACGCAACTTACACGGTAACTTGCCCGCACAACTCCCCAAAACTTAGTGTGAAAAACCTTCATTCTGAAACTCTACTAAAATTTTCTTAATTTTCTGAACTTAACCAATTTCTCTTGACTCTTTTAGCCATGGCTCGCACTAAGAGAACCTTTTGCCTCATAGAAGCACCTACAGATCAACCTTCCCACACAAGTCTTCCAAGCTATTCTCAAACTCTCGAACCTTCTCTAGCTCCTCCAGCTCCCGCACCTTCTCTACGGCTTCGATAACCACTTCTTCCCCTCCGACACATGAAAACGGCTCACGGAAGCGAATCAAGGTGATTAAGAAACTGTTACGCCCCAAACCCGAGAGTCGGGCTCAAAAAATTCTCGATCACCGAATCTATGCCAACAGCCTCCATAGTACCCCATTTTTGGCTCCCAAAGCCCATACACCAGATTCCGATCCTGGGATCCTACAAGGAGGATTTTCAGTGAAATTTTTTTTTGTAAAGAAGCATAACCACAAGTATACCCAAATCACAAGAACAACATCATCACCACATATCCACTAATATAAATACTAGAATACAGTGTTGAAAGGGAAATACATAAATAACAAAATCTCCGAAACAATCTTCTACAAGCTCCCGCCTTAACACTGCTATGACATAACGTCACCTGCATGCAACAGTTGTGCATAAGCTTACTAAGAAACTTAGAGGGTGGTGCGTGTGTTCACAACACATGTGGCAAGCACACGAATATCAGAGTAAGTGGAAATACTGGCAAGTCCATGAATACTGTCAACCATAACAAGGCTATGTGATATAAGACGTAGTATGCCAAATGTCATATGCTGAGGATGCAATGCAATGTGCAAATCCTGACAAGTCCACGAATACCATCAGCCTTATCTAGGCCATGTAATGCAGAAACATAGTAAACTAAATGTCATATACAGAGAACGCAATGCAAAAGAAATGACAAAGCTGGAGTGTGTTGTTAGGATGATAGTATATGGTATCGCAAGCTGTGGGGTTCATCACAAGGAACTTCTATCCAAACTAGTCCCATACCTAAATTTTGATAGCTAGACTCAATGTGGTAAACTCCTGATCTCAAGTTCGTCGCGTACCACTACAAGAAATCCCACTTTTAGCGACAAAAATTTTCATCGCTAAAAGCCAAATTTTAGTAGCTAAAGCTTTTTAGTGACAAAAATTTTTGTCGCTAAATTCGTCGCTAAAAGTCCGACGCAGTAGGGTTTTATTGGTGAAAACCAAAGGCAAGATTTTTAGCAACGAAACTTTTCGTCGCAAGAAAAACTTTTAGCGACGAAAATTTTCGTTGCTAAAAAATTTGCAAAACTTTTAGATACGAAAATTTTCGTCGCTAAAAGAATTTGTAAAACTTTTAGATACGAAAAGTTTCGTCACCAAACATATTTTGCAATATTTTCAGCTACGAAAATTTTCATCACTAAAAATATTTTGCATATATTTTTAGCTACGAAAATTTTCGTCGCTAAAAATATTTGCAAAATATTTTAGCTACGAAAATTTTCGTCGCGAAAACTAATTCTAAAGTTTTAGCTATGAAAAGTTTCGTCACTAAAAAATATTTGCAAAACTTTTAGCTACGAATATTTTTGTCGCATAAAAGTTTTACCATCGTTAAAAATAATTACAAAAGTTGTGACGACGACAATTTTCGTCGCAAAAAGGAAAATACAATTTTACAAAACTTTTAGCTACGAAAATATTCGTGTGAAAAATAATTACTAAAAATTACAAAAGTTTTGGCGACGAAAATTTTCGTCGCAAAAAAATAATTACAAAATTTTTGCGATGAAAATATTCGTCGTAAAAAATTAATTACAAAACGAAAATATTCGTCGCTAAAAAATATTTACAAAACTTTTAGCTACGAAAATTTTCGTCGCTAAAAGTCTATTTTCTTTTTTAAAAAAATAAAATAAAATATTCCAGCACAAAATCCTGATAAACACCTGTTAACAATATATTTCATCATATTCATCCTGATGTACACCTGTTATATAATATATTTCATCATATTCATATTCACGTCCATCTAAACCCAAACTAATAAATCCATTCAAACATTAAACTACATTCATCCAAACACCAACAATCTTATCCACATCACATTCATTCACGCATAAATACATATAAACTTAACATCATAAACAAATATACAAAAAATCACAAAGATGAAGACGGAGGTGGTGGGGCATCAGTGGATAAGCATGCAACGAGAGCCTAAAACATATCCGTCATCCGTCGCTCATGCTCCACCCGCATCTCCTCCATCCTCCCTCTGCCTCGCCAGCTGATCCTCCACCCTCCTCTCCTGATCTTCCCTCTGCCACGCCAACTCCTCCTCCATGCTCCTCTTCTGATCCTCCCTCTGCCTCGCCAGCTCCTCCTCCATGCTTGTAACGCCCTGAAAATCGGGGGTTGAGCAAAACTTAACCCCCGAGTTCCAATAGCCCCGTCAATACAATACCAGGTCTTCATAGACCTGTCAGAGAGTTACATGTAGGAGAACTCCTCCTCAACATCATAGTAGTCCGGCTCTGCTTCATAAGTATCGCCATCATCAGAAACTCAACAAATCTGGTTGGTGCGTACAACACCGTCCCGTAATGTGGGAGTGAGTGATCAACTCAGTGGAACAATAAAGCATAGGTTAACATGTTATCAATGCAGTCAAACAGTAATGATAAAACAGTATAATCAAACACTCCTAACTATTCTTATTAGTGCAAGTATCAATGACATGATGAATGCCCTTGTCAAACCACCCTCATGAGACACCATCTTACGTTCGTGACATGCGTTCATCCCTTAGTGCTCCACATCTACCAGGCACATACAGTGCAATGATGAGCATGATTACCGAGTAGTTATTAGTACTTTCAAACAGCAGGATTGGGAAACTAAGGTACCTCCCTTGTATCATTCCCAAACAAGATCTATTCTAGGGTCGTCAAACCTAGATAATCTCATACGATATTATGGTTCGAGAGGCATCGCGAATGCATCGCAAAGGGCTCGTCACCCGTCAGCATGGATACAGATTTCACCGTATGCGGCTCAATTGCTGGCCGTCAGCTCGAATACAGGTCTCACTGTACTCGGCTCAACTCATGCTCTAGTTGCTAAAAAGGCCTAGCTATATGTCCTAGAGGGGGGGTGAATAGGACAATGCCAAATAAAACTTATAACAACGGAATTAAAAAGAATATGATAGCCAGGATAAATCACAATGCAGGAAAGTAAAACAACCTCAAAATTTAGATCTTGAGAGGTTGATACAAATGTTGTTCTAAGGACAACCTTACACCAAAAATCAGAGTTTATGGTAGGACAACCTTATTTCTAGAAAGATCTTTGTATCAAATCTCAAACCAAAGAGGAATACAGAAATAAACACAAATTGAACTGAAATAAATTGTAATCACAAATGTATTGTTCTAGGGACAGCCATACACCATAAAAATGGCAGGGCAACCTTGCTGGAACAATCTTTGAAGCACCCTATTCTTTCTTTCTACAATTCCATTTTGTTGTGGAGTTTTGGGAGCAGAGAATTCATGTAATATTCCTTGGTCGGTACAGAACTTCTCAAAATTGTTATTCTCAAATTCAGATCCATGATCATTACGAATCTTACTGATTTGAGAAGATTTTTTTAGTTTAAATCCTTTTGAGAACTTTTCTTACTTCTTCAAGGGTTTCAGATTTGTCCCTTAAAAAGACTACCCATGTGAATCTGGTAAAGCCATCAACTATTACCAGGATATACTTTTTCCCACCACGACTTTCCGTTCTGGTAGATCCTATTAGATCCATGTGGAGGAGTTCGAGTGGTCTTGATGTGGTATTTGAATTCACCTTTTTGTGTGAGTTCCTTGTTTGTTTGCCTATCTGGCACTCACCACATATTTTATCTAATTTCTGAAGTTTGGGTAAACCTCTTATAAGTTCTCGTTTGTTCAATTTATATAAATTTTGATAATGTACATGTCCAAGACATTTGTGCTATAAATCAGTCTCGTCTGTATGGACCATGTAACATGTTTGATTAGATGAGCTGGATTCGCTAATAATATAGCAATTTTCAGACGTTCTACATCCAGTTAATATTACAGAACCCTTATTGTTTAGTATCTCACAGCTTTGATTAGAAACCGAACACTATGGTTATTATCACATATTTGAGATATACTAAGCAAGTTATGTTTTAAGCCTTCAACATATAAAACGTTTTTAAACACAGGAAGATTAAAAAGTTAAACCGTACCTTGGCCTATAATCTTGCAGTTGCTACCATCACCAAATGTGACTGATCCATCAGTCATATCTTTTAGATCCGTGAATAAAGCTTTGTCACCTGTCATATGCCTGGAGCATCCACTGTCTAGGTACCACTTTGAATGACTTGTTGCTTTGAAAGTAGTGTGAGCAACCAAGCAGGCAACTTTAGGAACCCATTTCATAACTGTTTTGGGTTTAGGAACATAGTTGGTTTTCTTTTGTTTATAGTTGTAAGAATGACCTATAGAGTTAGATTTTAAGAGCTCCTTGAGTAAATTAACTATCTTTTCAGTTAGTGGATTTCGTTTCTAATTAAAGTTGACATGGTTGCTTCTAGGTTTTTGAAAAGTTTTTGAATTTCTAGAAAAATCTTGATCAGTACTTTTCCCTTTTGAGTTTGAGGACTCTCCTTTAACAAACATAGGAGGAGTATACTTTTGTTTAGGAGATAGATTTTTATCATAGCCCAACCCGGATAGATCGCCACATTTTCTTGATCTGGATAAAAGTTTTTCTAACTTTGGATCACCTTGGGCATATTTCCATGTGTCCTTTAGACTCAGAAGAGAAGATACTTCAGTTTTGAGTTTCTCAATTTCAGATTTCAAATCAATAATTAGGGAGTTTTTGAATTCCAAATCGCATTTTGATTTTTCAAAACAATCTGAAATTTGTGATTTTTCTAAGATAAGTGATTCAAAACATTCTTTGAGTTTAGAAAACTTTTTTTTTGAAGTTTAAGTTTGACAGCAATTTTACAACTTTCCTTATATAGGGCATTGTAAGCGTCTTGAAGATCATCTTCATTTTCACATTCACTACTCAGATTTTCTTCACTTATTGAGTCATTATCTGAAAATGTGAATTTGCCAGAGTCATAAGAGCTTTAACTTCATTACCCGACTCAGTTTCAGAATCTTCTGATTCAGAAGAAGCTTCAGAATCAAATGATTCATCCCATGTAGCCAACATACCCTTCTTCTTGGGTTTATCCTTTTTAGGACATCTATTAGCTAAGTGCCCATATTCTTGACAGTTGTAACATTGACTATCTTTCAAAGATTTTCGAGATTTGGGTCTAAGCTTCTTTTTGTCATTTGATTTTTAAAAATCAACCCTTTTCTTGCTTTTGAAAATCTTGTAAAATTTCTTAGCTAAAAGAGCCATATCATCTTCTAAATCAGAATTTTCTTCTGAATTACATTTAGAAGATTTTAATGCAATAGATTTACCTTTAGGAGCTTTAAAGTTTAACTCGTAGGTTTGTAGAGAACCAACTAGTTCTTCTACCCTCATATTATCCGTATCACGAAGTTCCTGGATCGCGGTTACTTTAGAATTGAACCGTTTAGGAAGTGAGCGTAATATCTTTGCACATACTTTACTTTCTGGGATTTTATCGCCAAGACCCCACATTGAGTTTACAATGTCATTCAATCTAGTGTAAAAGTCCATAAACATTTCATTTTCCTCCATATGAATTTCTTCAAATCTGGTTGTGAGGAGTTGGACTTTGGATTTTTTGACAGTTGTAGTACCCTCGTGTGTCATTTCTAATATATCCCAAGCTTGTTTTGTAGTATCACAGGAAATGATTCTTTTAAACTCATCCGGTGATAGTGCGCAAGTGATTGCATTAAGTGCTTTAGCATTTGCACTACTCTCACTTTTCTAAAGTGTGGTCCATTGGTAATATGGTGTGACTTTCATAGATTTTGAACCGTCAACCCCAGTAACTTCCATGATAGGAGGTTTCCATTCAGTCACTGTGACTTGTCACACACTCTCATCCATTGATTTGAGGAAGATCCTCATTCTGGCTTTCCAATAGGCATTGTTGGAGCCATCAAAGGGTGGAGGCCTAGTGACTGAAAGGCTATCAAAATTTGACATCTTAAATAGCTTAAATCTTAGCTAAGGAATTAAATCCAAGAATTAAAAAGAGCTATTAGGCTTTGATACCACTTGAAAAGGCCTAGCTATATGTCCTAGAGGGGGGGGTGAATAGGACAATGCCAAATAAAACTTATAACAGCGAATTAAAAAGAATATGATAGCCAAAATAAATCACAATGCAGGAAAGTAAAACAACCTCAAAATTTAGATCTTGAGAGGTTGATACAAATGTTGTTCTAAGGACAACCTTACACCAAAAACCAGAGTTTATGGTAGGACAACCTTATTTCTAGAAAGATCTTTGTATCAAATCTCAAACCAAAGAGGAATACAGAAATAAACACAAACTGAACTGAAATAAATTGTAATCACAAATGTATTGTTCTAGGGACAGCCATACACCATAAAAATGGCAGGGCAACCTTGCTGGAACAACTTTAAAGGAAATTGAATATCAAGCTGATAAAGGAATAACAGAAAATAAATTCTAAACTATTACAAAATTCCCACAATGCTTGAATTAAATGATTACAACATTCACCACCATACATACATCCCACAAATGAATAATTAAAGATTAGAAGTATAAATCATTCAACCACAACACAAGGGATTATAGTGGTTCGCCTGTGTGTTCACCAACTGTTAAACAACAGCCACACAGAATGCTACTCCACTCCTAATATCCTCACACAGGGGATATTAGCGTTCACTAACAAAATAGGTTTTCACAGGTTCACCCAAAACCTTTACAATTGTGTCTTTGTCTGTGGGCTTACACAATTAAAAAAACCCCACTTCTGAGTTTTCCTGGCTCTCCTCAGATAACCAATACAACAAGATTTTTCTGGCAAATCTTGAAAGAAACCAAAACAGAAAGGAATTTACAATTAAATGTAAAATACCTGATTATCTCCTTCGTTGTAGCAGCCCGGTAGAACCAAGTCAGAGTAGATGATTGAATGTCCAAGTTCAATGTCCAGTACTCAATTACAATGGTTCTAATTCTAATAGATTTTAAATTAAACCAAGTAGGGCTTGCCTTAATTGATTTTGATTCCAAAGAAAGGGAATAACAATTCCTCTTATCAAATTAGATTGGAATAGCAGAAACAAAATCAATTAAATAAAGCTAAGGAAAGAGAATATTAAATAAGCACACTTAGCTTAGATGGAGCACAGAATTATCTCTCAGAAGTTCGACGAAGATTGGCTTGAATGGATTAATTAATTCAATGATTTCTTCTGAGATTCGTGCTCTATTTATAGGTGAGCAGATCGCGTCTTCGACTGGTCTAGGAGCTCTTCGACTAGTCGAAGCAATAACAGATATTTGAAAAATCAGGCGCGATAAGCTTTGACCGTTCTACGACTGGTCGAAGTCTCCTTCGACTGGTCGTAGGTCACCTTCGACTGGTCGAAGGTCTCCTTCGACTGGTCGAAGAACTTAAAATTCATCGCTGGACTTTGAGTCGAAGACTTTCGACTGGTCGAAGATGCAGTCGACACTGTTCCTTCGACTGGTCGAACAGATTCCTGGACTAGTCGAAGCCTAACAGAAATTATCCGAATTTTGTAACAAACTCACGACTGATCGAGGAATTTCTTAGACTGGTCGAAGCAAAGCTAGGACTAGTCGAAGAAGGCCTAGGACTAGTCGAAGAACAGACCAAACTCATGTAAAATAAACATCCGACTTATGTATCCAAAGTGACCTACTTCTAAGGTCAACCTAAGGTCAGTCAAACCTCAAACATGAAGGACATTGAAACATTAGGAACAAGTGTCCTTGAAGTTTAAGCCTTGAAGTCTTGATGTAGTTCAATCTTGAAATCTTGATGTAGTTCAATCTTGAAATCTTGATGTAACTCATCCTTGAAAGTGTCTTTAGTTCTTTACGAACTGCCTTGTACTCTTCTTGAAGTCTTGCATTCTTGAGTCATGTCTTGTGAGCAGTTCTTACAGACAAGGTTGATCTTTGTACTTGTGAGCTTTGCTTGTTGTGAGCTTTGCTTGTTCATGAATGTTGATCTTTGAGAGAGCTTCACTTATGCAAGTTATAGTGATTTTGGCACCACAAATTTGACAACAGACAGGGATATAAACTATAGCACTTACAATCTCCCCCTTTGTCAAATTAGTGACAAAACACATAACCAAGATAAACATAAAGTAAAACAACTGGTTAAAGAATCATGAACCAGTTAATATGAACTAGCTTACCTGCAAATCAATATTCAATAATCAACATTCAACCAGTTCATTCAACTAGTTCAAACAATATACTCCCCCTGAGTAACATAACCAATGCTACTCCTCTCACAATCACATCGTTAAGAACAAACCATTCTCCCCCTTTTTGTCACAATATGACAAAGGAAACAACAATAAAGGAGAACTAAATAAAGGGATATATGAGAGTAAATATGAGGAGTTATGAGATTATAGAAAAAACCAGAGATAGAGATACTCAGCATAGTTTCACATAGAATAAATATCCAGCATAAAACAAAGATAGTATCCAACTCAAAATCAGTCAACCAAGTGCTAAGTTATAAAGTTATTACAGACCAGAAATCTCATATAAACTAATCAGAACCAGAACCAGATGACGGAGCAGGAATAGAGGGATCAAGTTGGTGCATGCCTTTGTTCAATCGCCTAAGATATTTGCGCATGTACTTGAATTGTAAATCATGAGCAACAGACATGTTTTCCATCTTTACATTTATATTCTCAACTTTATCCTCTAATGCACTCAGACGAGCATCAACATCAGATGGTTCAAAATCTGGATCATTTGTTGAGTCAGAATCCAGTTCCTCAAAAATGTCATCCATATTAATGTCATCACCAGCTTCTTCATGACCACCACCACCACCACCACCTTGTTCAGGAAGTAGATCCAGCTTCATCTTATTGATATTAGTATTGTTGAAAATCAGATGATGGATTGGTGCCTCATCAACCGGCATATCGACTAACATATGTGTAGCCAATACAGTCATTAAATAGGCAAAAGGAATGTCACTATGACCAGGATGGAGTCTAAACTGAAGAATGAAATGACAGATTAAGGAAGGTAAACAAATCTGAGTACCACTGGAAATAGCATGGATAACACGAACCATAAACGAGGTCAAGTCAGTTTTATTACCCGAACGAGGATACAGATTAGACACAAAGATTTTGTGGAGAATTCTGTACTTGGGTAACAAATACCTTGCGGGAAGTGCATTCCCTTTTTGTGTCCATTGAACATCCATGTTGCACAAATCTCTAGTGAGCATGCGTTTTTCAGAAATTGAGGGTTTATCAGTTAGGTTATGGATAGGAATACCCTCATCATTCACAGGAATGTCCATAAGGGCTGAAATTAAATGACGATCAATGTCAAAAGGCCCTTCTCTAGTAGATATTTTAAAAGTTAAATTATCCTGTGAGAAAGCACTAATACATGCAAACATGGATTGGGCAATGGACCGGTATGCTGGCCCACCCCAATGTAATAAGTTAACCCAACCTACAGCTTCAAGCATAGGAAGGATGTCAAAAGGTGCAATATGATTAACATCAACAGGATGTTCAACAATAACATTACGTAATCTAACGTCTTTAACATAAGATGGATCATCATTGGGAACAAGAAGATGACGCTTAGAGATAATGGTCAATCTGGAGGAAGAAGAAGGACCACGGGAAGTAGTTTTTCTACCTCTAGAAGTCATTTGCAACAAAGATATCAAGAAAATAAGAAGTTGCAAAGGATTGAGAAGTGGGTTTACTCAAAACAGATTTTTCAAAATTCAAACCCCAAATCTCAATGAAATCCAAAATAGAAAGCTTAAAGCTAGAAAAGTAAACAATCTAGACATCTTCTGTGAATGATGAAAAATGTAAATGGAACACTAACCTTGAAGAACATGAACAATGGGTTCGACAAGTTGAAGCTCGGCTCCTTAGAGAGGAAAAACGAAATGAGGAAGAAAGCAAAATCCCCAAATTTTAAGTGATTCCCGAGATCTACGACTGGTCGTGGATATCTACGACCGGTCGAAGGTTGACTAGTCGAGTATACTCACAACTGGTCGAAGAATGTCCAAAAATTCATATTTCTTGTAAATTATTCAAAAATTGAAATTCAATCTAGCAAATATATACACTATGATACAAGTAGGCATAAATAATCATTTTAAAATGCACATGCCAAGATCAAATTTCATCTTTTTGAACCTGCTTTTATCGAGAGGTTTTGTGAAAATGTCAGCTCGTTGATCTTCGGTAGGAATATATTCTAGAGATATAACTTTTTCTTCTACTAATTCCCGAATATAATGAAATCTAATGTCAATGTGCTTAGTATGAGAATGCTAAATAGGATTTTTTGAAATATTTATCGCACTGGAATTATCACAATGTAATAACATAGAATCCTGTTTAATTCCATAATCACTTAGCATTCGTTGCATCCAAACAAGCTGTGTACATGCATTACCAGCTGCGATATACTCAGCTTCAGCTGTTGAAAGTGATATAGAATTTTGTTTCTTACTAAACCAGGAAACTAGACAATTTCCAATGTAAAAACAACCACCACTGGTTGATTTTCTATCATCTAGATTACCAGCCCAGTCAGCATCCGAGTACCCAGCTAATTGGACACTAGTCTCATGAGGATACCAGAGACCGAGATTTACAGTACTTGCGACATATCTAATAATCCGCTTGACAGCAATCAAGTGAGATTCTTTTGGATCAGATTGATATCTTGCGCAAATACCAACACTTAGAGAAATATCAGGTCTACTAGCAGTTAAATATAACAAACTACCAATCATACTCCGATAAAGTTTTGAGTCAACATTTTTACCATTAGAGTCTTTTGAGAGTTTCAGGGTAGTACTCATAGGAGTATCGAAATTCTTGCCATTCTCAAATCCAAATCTCTTGATTAGATTCAAAGCATACTTAGATTGAGAAATGAATATTCCTTCAGGTTGTTGCTTTACTTGCAATCCAAGGAAATAAGTCAATTCCCCAACCATGCTCATTTCGAACTGTGATTTCATCAAATCTGCAAACTCAGTAGTCAAGTCAGTACAAGTTGATCCATAAATGATATCATCAACATAAATCTGTACCATTAAGATATGATCATTATGTTTTTTAACAAATAGAGTTTTATCAACAGATCCCATTTGAAAATTATGACTTAAAAGAAATTTTGTTAGTTTCTCATACCATGCCCTAGGTGCTTGTTTTAATCCATAAAGTGCCTTTTTAAGCCGATACACATGATCAGTATTTTTGGGATCTTCAAAACCCATTGGCTGTTCAACATAGACTTCTTCATGTAAATCGCCATTTAGAAAAGCACTTTTCACATCCATTTGATAGATCTTTATCTTTCTAAAACATGCAATGGATATAAATAGTCTGATAGATTCAAGACGTGCTACTGGTGCAAAAGTTTCATCAAAATCAATTCCTTCAATTTGAGTATAACCTTGTACCACTAGTCTAGCCTTGTTTCTAATTATATTTCCACACTCGTCAGACTTATTTTTGAAAATCCATTTTGTTCCAATGATGTGTTTATCTTTAGGTCTTGGTACGAGATACCAAACATCATTTCTTACGAATTGGTTAAGTTCTTCTTGCATCGCAACAATCCAGTTCTCATCAGCAAGAGCTTCTTTTACGTTAGATGGTTCTATTTGGGATGTAAAACATACATAATTACATATATCCTCAAGTTGTCTACGGGTGCGAACACCGGTGAGAGGGTTTTCAAGAATTTGTGTGGTTGGATGATCTTTAACAGTCCTCAACTCAGAATCAGTCTGATTCGATGAAGTATCGGGTTTATCAATGATTAGAACTTCATCATTATCTGAATTAGGGATTGGCGTGTTTAAGTGATCATCAATGACAACATTGATGGACTCTTGAATCACACCAGTTCTTTTGTTCAGAACCCTATAAGCTCGACTGTTTAAGGAATATCCTAGAAAAATCCTTCATCACTCTTCGTATCAATTTTTCCAAATTTTCACGATCTCGTAAAATATAGCACTTGCTGCCAAAAACTCGAAAGTATTTGACAGTAGGCTTTTTATTGAACCACAATTCGTAAGCCGTTTTATTATTATCTTTGCTAGTGTAGACTCGGTTAATATTATAGCAAGCTGTGTTAACTGCTTTAGCCCAAAGATTTTTAGAGAGCTTCATGCTATTCAACATGACATTAGCCATTTCTTGAAGCACCCTATTCTTTCTTTCTACAATTCCATTTTGTTGTGGAGTTTTGGGAGCAGAAAATTCATGTAATATTCCTTGGTCGGTACAGAACTTCTCAAAATTGCTATTCTCAAATTCAGATCCATGATCACTACGAATCTTACTGATTTGAGAAGATTTTTTAGTTTGAATCCTTTTGAGAACTTTTCTTACTTCTTCAAGGGTTTCAGATTTATCCCTTAAAAGACTACCCATGTGAATCTGGTAAAGTCATCAACTATTACCAGGATATACTTTTTCCCACCACGACTTTCCGTTCTGGTAGGTCCTATTAGATCCATGTGGAGGAGTTCGAGTGGTCTTGATGTGGTATTTGAATTCACCTTTTTGTGTGAGTTCCTTGTTTGTTTGCCTATCTGGCACTCACCACATATTTTATCTAATTTCTGAAGTTTGGGTAAACCTCTTATAAGTTCTCGTTTGCTCAATCTATATAAATTTTGATAATGTACATGTCCAAGACGTTTGTGCCATAAATCAGTCTCGTCTGTATGGACCATGTAACATGTTTGATTAGATGAGCTGGATTCGCTAATAATATAGCAATTTTCAGACGTTCTACGTCCAGTTAATATTACAGAACCCTTATTGTTTAGTATCTCACAGCTTTGATTAGAAAACCGAACACTATGGTTATTATCACATATTTGAGATATACTAAGCAAGTTATGTTTTAAGCCTTCAACATATAAAACGTTTTTAAACACAGGAAGATTAAAAAGTTGAACCGTACCTTGGCCTATAATCTTGCAGTTGCTACCATCACCAAATGTGACTGATCCATCAGTCATATCTTTTAGATCCGTGAATAAAGCTTTGTCACCTGTCATATGCCTGGAGCATCCACTGTCTAGGTACCACTTTGAATGACTTGTTGCTTTGAAAGCAGTGTGAGCAACCAAGCAGGCAACTTTAGGAACCCATTTCATAACTGTTTTGGGTTTAGGAACATAGTTGGTCTTCTTTTGTTTATAGTTGTAAGAATGACCTATAGAGTTAGATTTTAAGAGCTCCTTGAGTAAATCAACTATCTTTTCAGCTAGTGGATTTCGTTTCTGATTAAAGTTGACATGGTTGCTTCTAGGTTTTTGAAAAGTTTTTGAATTTCTAGAAAAATCTTGATAAGTACTTTTCCCTTTTGAGTTTGAGGACTCTCCTTTAACAAACATAGGAGGAGTATACTTTTGTTTAGGAGATAGATTTTTATCATAGCCCAACCCGGATAGATCGCCACATTTTCTTGATTCGGATAAAAGTTTTTCTAACTTTGGATCACCTTGGGCATATTTCCATGTGTCCTTTAGACTCAGAAGAGAAGATACTTCAGTTTTGAGTTTCTCAATTTCAGATTTCAAATCAATAATTAGGGAGTTTTTGAATTCCAAATCGCATTTTGATTTTTCAAAACAATCTGAAATTTGTGATTTTTCTAAGATAAGTGATTCAAAACATTCTTTGAGTTTAGAAAACTTTTTTTTTGAAGTTTAAGTTTGACAGCAATTTTACAACTTTCCTTATATAGGGCATTGTAAGCGTCTTGAAGATCATCTTCATTTTCACATTCACTACTCAGATTTTCTTCACTTGTTGAGTCATTATCTGAAAATGTGAATTTACTAGAGTCATAAGAGCTTTAACTTCATTGCCCGACTCAGTTTCAGAATCTTCTGATTCAGAAGAAGCTTCAGAATCAGATGATTCATCCCATGTAGCCAACATACCCTTCTTCTTGGGTTTGTCCTTTTTAGGACATCTATTAGCTAAGTGCCCATATTCTTGACAGTTGTAACATTGATTTTCGAGATTTGGGTCTAAGCTTCTTTTTGTCATTTGATTTTTGAAAATCAACCCTTTTCTTGCTTTTGAAAATCTTGTAAAATTTCTTAGCTAAAAGAGCCATATCATCTTCTAAATCAGAATTTTCTTCTGAATTACATTTAGAAGATTTTAATGCGATAGATTTACCTTTAGGAGCTTTAAAGTTTAACTCGTAGGTTTGTAGAGAACCAACTAGTTCTTCTACCCTCATATTATCCGTATCACGAAGTTCCTGGATCGCGGTTACTTTAGAATTGAACCGTTCAGGAAGTGAGCGTAATATCTTTGCACATACTTTACTTTCTGGGATTTTATCGCCAAGACCCCACATTGAGTTTACAATGTCATTCAATCTAGTGTAAAAGTCCATAAACATTTCATTTTCCTCCATATGAATTTCTTCAAATCTGGTTGTGAGGAGTTGGACTTTAGATTTTTTGACAATTGTAGTACCCTCGTGTGTCATTTCTAATATATCCCAAGCTTGCTTTGCAGTATCACAGGAAATGATTCTTTTGAACTCATCCGGTGATAGTGCGCAAGTGATTGCATTTAGTGCTTTAGCATTTGCACTACTCTCACTTTTCTGAAGTGTGGTCCATTGGTAATATGGTGTGACTTTCATAGATTTTGAACCGTCAACCCCAGTAACTTCCATGATAGGAGGTTTCCATTCAGTCACTGTGGCTTGCACACACTCTCATCCATTGATTTGAGGAAGATCCTCATTCTGGCTTTCCAATAGGCATAGTTGGAGCCATCAAAGGGTGGAGGCCTAGTGACTGAAAGGCTATCAAAATTTGACATCTTAAATAGCTTAAATCTTAGCTAAGGAATTAAATCCAAGAATTAAAAAGAGCTATTAGGCTTTGATACCACTTGAAAAGGCCTAGCTACATGTCCTAGAGGGGGTGGGTGAATAGGACAATGCCAAATAAAACTTATAACAGCGAAATTAAAAAGAATATGATAGCCAAGATAAATCACAATTTAGGAAAGTAAAACAACCTCAAAATTTAGATCTTGAGAGGTTGATACAAATGTTGTTCTAAGGACAACCTTACACCAAAAACCAGAGTTTATGGTAGGACAACCTTATTTCTAGAAAGATCTTTGTATCAAATCTCAAACCAAAGAGGAATACAGAAATAAACACAAATTGAACTGAAATAAATTGTAATCACAAATGTATTGTTCTAGGGACAGCCATACACCATAAAAATGGCAGGGCAACCTTACTGGAACAACTTTAAAGGAAATTGAATATCAAGCTGATAAAGGAATAACAGAAAATAAATTCTAAACTATTACAAAATTCCTACAATGCTTGAATTAAATGATTACAACATTCACCACCATACATACATCCCACAAGTGAATAATTAAAGATTAGAAGTATAAATCATTCAACCACAACACAAGGGATTACAGTGGTTCGCCTGTGTTCTCACCAACTATTAAACAACAGCCACACAGAATGCTACTCCACTCCTAATATCCTCACTCAGGGGATATTAGCGTTCACTAACAAAATAGGTTTTCACAGGTTCACCTAAAACCTTTACAATTGTGTCTTTGTCTGTGGGCTTACACAATTAAAAAAACCCCACTTCTGAGTTTTCCTGGCTCTCCTCAGATAACCAATACAACAAGATTTTTCTGGCAAATCTTGAAAGAAACCAAAACAGAAAGGAATTTACAATTAAATGTAAAATACCTGATTATCTCCTTCGTTGTAGCAGCCCGGTAGAACCAAGTCAGAGTAGATGATTGAATGTCCAAGTTCAATGTCCAGTACTCAATTACAATGGTTCTAATTCTAATAGATTTTAAATTAAACCAAGTAGGGCTTGCCTTAATTGATTTTGATTCCAAAGAAAGGGAATAACAATTCCTCTTATCAAATTAGATTGGAATAGCAGAAACAAAATCAATTAAATAAAGCTAAGGAAAGAGAATATTAAATAAGCACACTTAGCTTAGATGGAGCACAGAATTATCTCTCAGAAGTTCAACGAAGATTGGTTTGAATGGATTAATTAATTCAATGATTTCTTCTCAGATTCGTGCTCTATTTATAGGTGAGCAGATCGCGTCTTCGACTGGTCTAAGGAGCTCTTCGACTAGTCGAAGCAATAACAGATATTTGAAAAATCAGGCGCGATAAGATTTGACCGTTCTACGACTGGTCGCCTTCGACTGGTCGAAGAACTTAAAATTCATCGCTGGACTTTGAGTCAAAGACTTTTGACTGGTCGAAGATGCAGTCGACACTGTTCCTTCGACTGGTCGAACAGATTCCTGGACTAGTCGAAGCCTAACAGAAATTATCCGAATTTTGTAACAAACTCACGACTGATCGAGGAATTTCTTAGACTGGTCGAAGCAAAGCTAGGACTAGTCGAAGAAGGCCTAGGACTAGTCGAAGAACAGACCAAACTCATGTAAAATAAATATCCGACTTATGTATCCAAAGTGACCTACTTCTAAGGTCAACCTAAGGTCAGTCAAACCTAAAACATGAAGTAAGGACATTGAAACATTAGGAACAAGTGACCATGAAGTTTAAGCCTTGAAGTCTTGATATAGTTCAATCTTGAAATCTTGATGTAGTTCAATCTTGAAATCTTGATGTAGCTCATCCTTGAAAGTGTCTTGAGTTCTTTACGAACTGCCTTGTACTCTTCTTGAAGTCTTAAATTCTTGAGTCATGTCTTGTGAGCAGTTCTTACAAACAAGGTTGATCTTTGTACTTGGAGCTTTGCTTGTTGTGAGCTTTGCTTGTCCATGAATGTTGATCTTTGAGAGAGCTTCACTTATGTAAGGTATAGTGATTTTGGCACCATAAATTTGACAACAGACAGGGATATAAACTATAGCACTTACAGGTACTGCGAAGGGCTCATCGCCAATCACAGACTTTAGAATATACTTGAAGACACTATGAAGGGCTCATCGCCCGTCAGCACGAATACAGGTCTCACCGTATTTGGCTCTGTCCGTAGGTGTCGACAGTTCGAATATAGTGTCCCATACCACCGTATTCGGCTCACGAGTCTGGTTGCTTAATGGTCACTACGGGGAGGCACTTGGCCCCAGCGTAGGCCGACAGCTCAACCACGGTGTCCCATACCACCATGTGCGGCTCATGAGTCTTAGCAGATCGAGGTACCATGGTTAACGGGTTTTCACTGGTAAGTTTGGTACCCCAGGTTCAAGCAGTAGTGTCCAAACATGGTGAACATACATTAGACATATCGGGTTACTTGATGAGCCTGACTAGCTCGAGTGCACGATCAACTGAACGACTTGAAGTGCATAAGTACTTCGCGTGGCCTAACCACTGTCGCCAATTGAAGTACGACTCGGGTTCGTCAAACACATCCTACGTGGCGAAATGAATCTCAACCACGATTTCAAGTACGGTACCGATTGTCTGGACTATAAACATAGTCCCAAACTCAATCAATCCTTGTTTAGAGCATGTAGAGTAAAGCATGATAACCAAAGTAATTCAAGCAAGTTAACAAGCATGTCATAAAGCATGTTTATAAAGCATGTTATAAAGCATGTTATAAAGCACTATATAAACAAGAATACAAGCATATATATATTTCATAAGTAAGCGGTTAAAGTAAACAACCAACATGGAGGAAATCGTATACGTCTCTAAGGTAGTTGAGAATCCCATCTCAACACCTACCTAAGGCACCATCATCCTAACACTTACTCTCACAAGCATTTTCACAAACACTTAGATACACTATTTCAACATACATAGTGTATATTAGCAAAACATATATTAGGGCGAGTCCTTTTGCCAAATAAGTATTTTACGCATATATAATATATTCATACAGTAAATAATCATGGCAAACACATTTCTAAAATTTATATGTGTAAGTACTTTCTAGAATACACTATTTCAACATACATAGTGTATATTAGCAAAACATGTATTAGGGCGAGTCCTTTTGCCAAATAAGTATTTTATCCATATATAATATATTCATACAACAAATAATCAAGGCAAACACATTTCCAAAATTTATATGTATACGGTACTTTCTACAAATACCTAGAGTATGTAAAATTCCATATTCTTCATCTTTAATCGAAACGGAAAACAGACAGTACTTTGTACATGTGCAATTGCATGCAGATCATGAATCTATCATTATCTGACATTGAAAGCATTGAAAACCGTAACCTATATACCAAAGGTCCTCACCTTTTGTCGTAGAATCGTAACGAATCTGCCAGGTTTGCTAAGCTTTCGTATTCGGCTGTTTGGTAGCCTATAGAATGAAATAGGTTAGCTATTTCATAACATACAACTATCAAAACCCCAAAACAGATTAGGGTTAGGATTTCTTACCTAGAAACGAAGTCAGATTCGCCGGGAAAGCGATAAGACTTGAGTGATTCAGCTTGTAGAATGGCAGGGGAAAGTAGTAGGGAGTTTCTCCCACTTCTCTCACACTTTCTCTCTTTTCTCTCTTCTCTCTCTAGGGTTTCTCTCAAATTCATATGGCTGTGAGAGAGAGGGTTCTAAGGTCCTTATATACCTTAAAAACACACCGAAATAGACTTATGGTCAAGGTATACTTAGGTTATAACCAAAGTGACCCTTTTCCAACTCAATGGAGCACATCTGGCGGGCCTCCTTGAGCCAAAGGTAGGACTTAAGCTCACCAACCTTGGATCTAGGTGGAGTTAAGTTTTCGTTCCAGTAGGGTTTCTAAATCACGCGTGGCGAACCAGTTTCAGTTCAACGGTCAGCGGGTCTCGATTAGAAATTTCAAGTACATGGATATGTTTATGAAATTTTTCCTAATCCGAGGGTGTATTTAGGTCAGATTCTGACGGTCTGTTTGCTTATAAAATGTCCGCAAGCGACACATGCCAGATTACTATTGAGATATTTTATTTGTAAAGAAAACCAAGTGTTCTCACGATCCTCGCTCCAGACTCAAGCGAACAGCCGTGGGACACTGTTTGTATTTGATTTCGGAGATGGTTGCCAATCCTAGCGAGGCGGTCCTAATTCCTTAACTTCGTGTTAATCGGGCTTTTGACGTGCGGTCCAGATCTGATACAGAGTTTAGAGATGCTCCCGAGAGCAGCCGGGTAATGAGATTGATTCTAGATTTTAGGGTAATGTAGTGTCAACGAATCTACAAGTTTTGGGTCTTGCAGATCGTATTTAAAGCGATTGGTGCTAATTTCACAGGCACTCTAGTTTAACACTAGCTAATTCTTGCCTAATTTCTAAAGGATTTAGTCCTGAGTAATTTCCATCTGAGGTGGTACCTGGGCCTTTGTAGTTTGTATATAAAGTGATCCAAGTTATAATACTTAGCTAGTTTAAGATAGTGTCTAGGGTGAAAGTACTTAGAAAAATTGAAAGAGCAAGGTGGTGAAAGGTGAGATTTGTGAAGGAAATGGGTTCAAAAGCAGTTTTAGACTTTGAGATTGAGTTCTGTCAAGTTAATAAGGTGTTAGGATCGACCCATTGCCTAAGGACATTTAATTTCAGGTTGGCAAAAATCCAGGATGTTACAATCTACCCCCCTTAAAATAAAATTTCATCCCCGAAATTGCCTAAGAGTAATAAGGAAAGATTTAATTATTTCTTTGCCTATGTTTTATTGCGTAGGGTATATACTAGCCTGGTTCATTTTAGTCTACCCCCCTTAAAACTTATTTTTTTATCCCTTGCTTATATCCTGATGGTTTGCTACAATGGATTTCTTTCCCTATTTGGAGTCTTGATTTCGATTCCCATTTGTTGAGAGTAAGATAGCTGTTTTCAATGTTTGACCAACATGGAGAGACGTTTATAGTGGGCTTGATCCCGATACATCGATCATCTACCTGACCAGGGTAAAAAGCTCATCGTATCCCTTCCTAGTCCTGGTAGATCCTGGTCTTCTGCTCGGTTAAGCAGTGAGTCCGTTGGTAGTAGCCCAGGATTGAGAATTGGGTCAAGCCGCGAATGCTTCGCAGTTGTATATTTCAGTAACTCCGTAGTTCGATCACTCTAGAAACGTAGGGAATGTCCATCATTGAAAGGCTCAAATTGTATATGTCTAAGGTTGCCCTTTAGGTCTTAGTCTAAGAGAGTCTTTGTTATTATCTATGTCCAAGGAAATGGTGAATCAAATCTTATTAGATCATCCTAAAATATTTTCTCATAGTAGAACTTGCTAGGGTTTCTATAATGTCCGTATTTAACGAGCACAGTTTAGATCCTGGGCCAGTGGGGTAGGGTCCACCACGCTTTCGCTACACCACCCAAATCAAAGAGGTGTATTGATTTGACCTAGCTACATCTATCGGTCTCTGGCATTCTCTAAGGTAACTGGTAGTCTAGTCTTAATTTAGGAGTAGTGGGAATCCATAGGTGTAGTCCAAAGTCTATACTCATACGCTAGATGATTTCACATCATTTCTAATACAGGAAGGGTTTTATCACTTAGGGTCAAAGTTGTCTAATTGAAACTGAGTTGTCTGTACTTGACGCTCGAGCATTTCACATATGCTCATTCTAACTAAGAGGGTCCTAAGATTCACATTATTAATTTGTTGGATTTCTTATACGGTCAGGTCTGTCGAAATCTAGGACCTATTGTCTTAAATGGGACTGCATTGCTTATCTCACTTCGGGATTGGGAATGACATGTTTGGTAGGAGGGTGGGTGGGATAAAAATTAATTTTATAAGCTTTAGAAAATGAGTCTTGTGTGGAAAAGCATGAGGTGGGATTTCCAAATCCCAGGATAATGAATTTCTAAGTGTTATTTGAAAGGAAATCTCAGAATTTATTTTTAATTGCGTACATTCCAAACATGGTGTCGGAAAACATGGGATACACCCAATCTAGGGGCCATATCTTACACATACATTTATTATTATTTATACAATTCTATCCACCTTATACTTACCTAATGCAATTTGGCCGAACGGGCCCTAAACATCCTCAAACATCTAAAACATTCTACCAACTACTACACCCATCAACATGAAGACAAAAACATCCAAAGACGGTAACCCATGCAAAGTACAAAACAACAGTATGGATAGCTAGACATCCGAGAAAGCGGTTGTACTAAGCTCGGACAAAGCCACGGAAAATGAGGATAAGGGAAAACGGGGGCTGGAGTTTTTGGTTCTCCACAGACTTGAGCCTCAACAGGGATTGTAAAGGCCCAAAAGGCAGGGTTTGAAGAAGGAAAATGGAGAGGTAGGATGGCTTAGGGAGCTTACACGTTTTAGAGCTTCAAATGGGGCATGTAAGAGCCTAAATGAGAGAAAATGGAGAGAGTAGGGAGGTAGGAAGGGCTGTGAACGAGGGAAGGGAGTGGGTGATGACTGAAAATGGGAAATGGGACGATTGGAGTGGCAATTTTGAAGAGAAAATAACAAGAACAGGAGGAAAAGAGAGCTTGGAGGGGAGGTTTGTGAAGGAGGTAAGGGTTTGAGGTATTGAAAATGGACGGCAGCTGTATCAGGGGGGTCCTTATACCCCCAAAGTGGATTGGCCCGAGCTGCGGGCCCGTCCAACATTCCAGATCTCGAGGGCTCGCCCCATGGGTGAGACCCTCCTGCCCCCTTGGCCCCAAAAACCTAGGGTCTCACCCTGGGTACCCCTAAATTAATGTGGGTAGGCCCCCGACCCCGATTCGCTCAATTTGGAGTAGTTTTGGGCACTTTCGGACACATACTTGTATTTACAAATCTTCGACTGCTGGGATGAGGTGTATTGTGATCTAGTGTAACGCCCTGAAAATCGAGGGTCGAGCATAAACTCAACTCCCGAGTTCCAGAACATCACTTATGCAACAAAATGAATGATGATTGGATGTTGATTGAATTTGTGCATTGAACATGAGTGAGATTAAGCCAAAACAGGATATCATACTCCAGAGACAGTTAAATTTGCAAGCGGAAGACTGTGATAGATAGATAAAATATATAACTTATGATGAGTCTCTAGAGTGTGATAACATTACCAGGTTAAATAAATACAAGTGCAGTTCTAAAATTTACCAAATTTGAGGAAGTGTAATGCCTTCTATCCCAAGAACCATAACCCCGTCAATACAATACCAGGTCTTCATTGGCCTGTCAGAAAGTTACATGTAGGAGAACTCCTCCTCCACATCATAGAAGTCCGGCTCTGCTTCATAAGCATCGCCATCACCTGAAACTCAACAAATCTGGTGGGTGTTCGGAACACCGTCCCGTAACGTGGGAGTGAGTGATCAACTCAGTGGAATAGTAAAGCATAAGTTAACATGTTATCAAATCAATCAAGCAGTAATGATAAAGCAGTACAAATCAAGCATTTCTAACTACTCTTGTTAAGTGCAAAAATGATATGACATGATGCTGTATGCCCTTGCCAAACCACCCTCAAGCGACATCATCTTACGTTCGCGAATGCTAACTCCCTCAGTGCGCCACATCTACAAAGCACATGCGGTGCGATGATGCTCATGATTACCAAGTTTTTTATTAGTCCATTTCAAACAGCAGTATTGGGAAACTAAGGTACCTCCCTTGTATCATTCCCAACATGATCCATTCTAGGGTCGTCAATCCTAGTTGTTCTCATACGATGTTATGGTTTGAGAAGCTTAGTGAAGGCATCGCAAAGGGCTCGTCACCCGTCAGCGCGGATACAGATCTCACTGTATGCGGCTCAATTGCTGGCCGTCAGCTCGAGTACAGGTCTCACCGTACTCGGCTCAATCACTAGCCGTCAGCTCAAGTACAGGTCTCACCGTACTCGGCTCAACTCACACTCTAGTTGCTGTGAAAGACTCGCGGCCAATCACAGACCCTTGGAGTGTACTCGATGATACCGCGGAGGACTCGTCGCCCGTCAGCACGAGCACAGATCTCACCGTACTCGGCTCTCGCCGAAGTATCGACAGCTCGAATACAGTGTCCCATACCACCGTATTCGGCTCACGAGTTGGTTGCGCAATGGTCACTACGGGGAGGCACATGGCCCCAGCGTAGGCCGACAGCTCGACCACGGTGTCCCATACCACCATGCCCGGCTCATGCGTCTTAGCGGATCGAGGTACCATGGTTAAAAAGGGGTTTCACTGGTAAGTTTGGTACCCTAGGTTCAAGCAGTAGCGTCCAAACAGGGTGAACATGCATAAGGCAGATCGGGTTACTTGACGAACTCGACTAGCACGATCGCCCGTTGAGCTGCACGACATGAAGTGCATAAACAACTTCGTGTGGCCTAGCCACTGCCGACAGGCAACGCACGACTCGAGTTCGTCGAACACATCCCACGTGGCAAATGAATCTCAGCCACGAGTTCAATCTCGTTACCGATTGCCTGGACTATAATCATAGCCCCAAACACAATCAATTACAGAGATATAAAGCAGTAATGGATCAGGATTCAAATCATATAATCACAGTCTGGTATTATCCGTTTAGGGCTGCCAGGGCTGTTGCACGCACTCGTTGCTCCGCTCCCCCATCACCCATGACGGATCATACAACGTAAATATAAATTTAAGCATATGCATTACATAGTTAAAATCATAAAGCAGTTAAGCATGTTATGAATCACAACACAAGCATGAGTTTGTACATGTTCAATTCCTAATCACACAACTATCAAGGGAGATCATACACATAGTTAAAAGAGGTTGAGAATCATATCTCAACACCCTTATACATTGCAATTTGCTAACTACTACACATTCAGACATTACAAGAAACACTTAAACAAACATACATCAACATACATGACATATGTCGATCACATAGGCATTAGGCCAAATCCTTTCACTAGGGAGTTGCCCCAATCATAACACGCGTACACCCACGACGGATAGTCATGGCAAGCAGGAATCCAAGTTCCATATTCATTCAGCCATTTCCACAAACACTTGGGCCACACATTTTAGCATATATAGTGTATATTGGCCGTGGCGTGACTTAGGGCAAATCCTTTCGTCAAAGGGGTATCACCAATACATCAATCATGAATCCATGACAATTAGTCATGGCGAGCACGAATGAGAATTCTATACTCATTCAGCCATTTCCACAAACACTTAGAATACACTATTCCAACATACATAGTGTATGTTAGCAACATGTGTTAGGGCGAACTCTTTCGCCAAGCGGTTATTTTATCCGCGTGTACCATGATCATACCACAAATAATCATGACAATTACATTTCCAAAATCCGCACGTATGCGGTATTTCTAAAATACGTAATTTCAACATACATGACATTTACACATGAACATGTATTTTTGCGATTCTTTTCGCCAAACTAGCATTTTATCCACATATGATATAATCAAACATTAAATAAACATGTCAAACATTTTTCCAAGAAAAATACGTATACGGTATTTCTACGTATATCTAGAGTATGTGAAAATCCATATTCTTTATCGCTAATCGAAACAGGAAACGGAAAGCACTTTGTACATGTGCATTTGCATGCAGATCATGAATCTATCATTATCTGACATTGAAAGCGTTGAAAAACGTAACTTATACGCTTAAAGTCCTCACCTTTTGTCGTAGAATCGTAACGGAGTTGATAGGTTCGCTAAGCTTTCGTATACGGGAACTAGGTGACCTAGAGAAGGAAATAGGTTAGCTATTTCATAACCTACAACTATCAAATCCCCCAAACAGGTTAGGGTTAGGGTTTATTACCTAGAAATGACGCCGGAATCGCCGGGAACGCGTCAAGAAAGGGATGGTGCAGCACGCGTGGTGGCAGGGAACGACGGCAGGGAGATTCTCCCACTTCTCCCTCACTTCCTCTCTCTTTTCCCTCTCTCAAATCCAAATTCGTATGGCTGGAATGGGAGAGGGTTTAAGGTCCTTATATAGCCTAAAACTTCACCGAAATAGACTCCTGTTCAAGGGTTACTGCTAATATAGGATATTCGCCACTTTTCCAGCTCAAAAGAGGTGTTCTGGTGGCCCTCTTTGAGCCAAACGTCAGACTTAAGCTCACCACCTATGGATCTACGTGGGATTACATTTTCGACTCGATCGGATTCCCAGATCGCACGTGGCGGACCACTTTCAGTTCAATGGTCAGTGGGCCACGATCAGAAATTCCAAGTACATGTAAATGTTCCTGAAATTTTTCTTAATCCGAGGGTGTAATTTGGTTTGATTCTGACGGTCAGGTTGCTTAATACTGACGCGCAACCGAATGATGCCAGATCACTATTCTAGATATTTTTATTTGGATGGGAATAGTGTTTTTTCACACTCCCTCGCTCCGGAGTGAAAAGAATGGCCGTGGGACATCGGAATCATCTGATTTTTGAGATGACTGCCAAGCCCAGTGGGGCGGTCCTAGTTCCTTAGATTCATGTTAATCGGACTCCCGATGTGCGATCTAGACCCAATACGAAGTTTCGTTTCATTCCCGAGAGCAGCCGGGTAATGAGTTTGGTTCTAAACTTTAGGGAAACCTAGAGTCACTGATTTTGCAAGTTTTGGGTCTTGCAGATCGTATTTAAAGCGATCCCAATGGATTTCATGGCTAATCGAGTTTGCACTTAGTTAACTTTGTTACATTTCTAAAGGATTTAATCCTAATTGTTTTCTGGTTGAGATGGTACTTAGGCCATTGTAGTTTGTATATAAAGTGATCCAAGTTTTACTACTTAGCTAGTTTAAGATAGTGTCTAGGGCGAAAGTGCTTTGAAAAATTGAAAGCACAAGGTAGCGAAGGGTGGGATTTGTGAAGAAAATGGTTTAAGACGGGATTTGAGGCTTTGAATTGAGCGTTTGGGAAGTTAAACCTGTGTTAGGATTGACCCATCGCCTAAGGTCGTCTAATTCCAGGTTGGCGAAAATTCGGGATGTTACATCTAGACACGTTAATAGATGGTCTAGAAGCGATTTGGGGTCGACTCATGCAATCACAGATGAGTACGGACCCGATCTCGGCGACCGATTATAGTGAACTTCATCGATCGGCGAAACTGGGAATCCTACTTGTGTTTCTAGATTTTTTCCGCACCCTTCAAAGGCGAAATGCGTCAGTGTGCGTCGTGTGACCATAACCCAGGTCCGGTTTAATCCAAATCATGCTTTGATACCATCTTGTAACGCCCTAAAAATTGGGGGTTGAGCATAAACTCAACTCCCGAGTTCCAACGCATCACTTATGCAACAAAATGAATGATGATTGAATGTTGTCTGTATTAGTGCATTGAACATGAGTGAGATTAAGCCAAAACAACATATCATACTCCAGAGACAAGTGAGATTGCAAGCGGAAGACTGTGATCGATATATAAAATATAAAAACTGTAGTGAGTCTCCAAAGTGTGATAACATTACCAGGTTAATAAATTTCAAGTACATTTCTAAAATATACCAAATGTGTAAGTGTAATGTCTTCTATCCCAAGTACCATAGCCCCGTCAATATAATACCAGGTCTTCATAGACCTGTCAGAGCGTTACATGTAAGAGAACTCCTCCTCAACATCATAGTAGTCCGGCTCTGCTTTATAAGCATCGCCATCACCTGAAACTCAACAAATCTGGTTGGTGTGTACAACACCGTCCCGTAACGTGGGAGTGAGTGATTAACTCAGTGGAACAATAAAGCATAGGTTAACATGTTATCAATGTTGTCAAGCAGTAATGATAAAGCAGTATAATCAAACACTCCTAACTATTCTTATTAATGCAAGTATGAATGACATGATGAATGCCCTTGCCAAACCACCCTCATGCAATACCATCTTATGTTCGTGACATGCGTTCATCCCTCAGTGCTCCACATCTACCAGGCATATGCAGTGCGATGATGAACATGATTACCGAGTAGTTATTAGTCCTTTCAAACAGCAGGATTAGGAAACTAAGGTACCTCCCTTGTATCATTCCCAAACATGATCCATTCTAGGGTCGTCAAACCTAGATAATCTCATATGATATTCTGGTTTGAGAGGCATCGCGAAGGTATCGCAAAAGGCTCGTTGCCCGTCAAGACGGATACAAATCTCGCCGTATGCAGCTCAATTGCTGGTCGTCAGCTCGAATATAGGTCTCACCATACTCGGCTCAATCGCTGGCCGTCAGCTCGAATGTAGGTCTCATCGTACTCGGCTCAACTCATGCTCTAGTTGCTGCAAAGGGCTCATCACCAATCACAGACTTTAGAGTATACTCGAAGACACTACGAAAGGCTCCTCGCCCATCCGCACGAATACAGGTCTCACTGTATTCGGCTCTCGCCGTAGGTGTCGACAGCTCGAATACAGTGTCCCATACCACCGTATTCGGTTCACGAGTCTGGTTGCTCAATGGTCACTATGGGGAGGCACTTGGCCCTAGTGTAGGCCGACAGCTCGACCACGGTGTCCTATACCACCATGCCCAGCTCATGAGTCTTAGCGGATTGAGGTACCATGGTTAACAGGATTTCACTGGTAAATTTAGTACCCCAGGTTCAAGCAGTAGCGTCTAAACATGGTGAACATACATTAGACATATCGGGTTACTTGACGAGCGTGACTAGCTCGAGCGCACGATTAACTGAACGACATGAAGTGCATAAGCACTTCGCGGGGCCTAACCACTGTCGCCAACTGAAGTACGACTCGGGTTCGTCAAGCACATCCTACGTGGCGAAATGAATCTCAACCACGATCTCAAGTCTGGTACCGATTGTCTGGACTATAAACATAGTCCCAAACTCAATAAATCCTTATTTAGAGTATGTAGAGTAAAGCATGATAAGCAAAGTAATTCAAACAAGTTAACAAGCATGTCATAAAGCATGTTTATAAAGCATGTTATAAAGCACTATATAAACAAGAATACAAGCACATATATTTCATAAGTAAGCAGTTAAACTAAACAACCAACATGGAGGAAATCATATATGTCTCTAAGGTAGTTGAGAATCCCATCTCAACACCTACCTAAGGCACCATCATCCAAACACTTACTCTCACAAGCATTTTCACAAACACTTAGAATACACTATTTCAACATACATAGTGTATATTAGCAAAACATGTATTAGGGCGAGTCCTTTCACCAAATAAGTATTTTACGGATATATAATATATTCATACAACAAATAATCATGGCAAACACATTTCCAAAATTTATACGTATATGGTACTTTCTCGAATACACTATTTTAACATACATAGTGTATATTAACAAAACATGTATTCGGACGAGTCCTTTCTCCAAATAAGTATTTTATCCATATATAATATATTCATACAACAAATAATCATGGCAAACACATTTCCAAAATTTATACGTATACGGTACTTTCTATAAATACCTAGAGTAGTAAAATTCCATTTTCTTCATCTTTATTCGAAACGGAAAATAGACAGCACTTTGTACATGTGCAATTGCATGCAGATCATGAATCTATCATTATCTGACATTGAAAGCGTTGAAAACCGTAACGTATACACCTAACTTCCTCACCTTTTGTCGTAGAATCGTAATGAATCTGCCAGGTTTACTAAGCTTTCATATTCAGCAGTTTGGTAGCCTATAGAATGAAATAGATTAGCTATTTCATAACCTACAACTATCAAAACCCCAAAACAGATTAGGGTTAGGGTTTCTTACCTAGAAACGAAGTCGGATTCACTGGGAAAGCGATAAGACTTGAGTGATTCAGCTTGTAGAATGGTAGGGAAAAGTAGTAGGTAGTTTCTCCCACTTCTCTCACACTTTCTCTCTCTTTTCTCTCTTTTCTCTCCAGGGTTTCTCTCAAATTCGTATGGCTATGAGAGAGAGGGTTCTAAGGTTCTTACATAGCCTAAAAACACACCGAAATAGACTTATGGTCAAGGTATTCTTAGGTTATAACCAAAGTGACCATTTTCCAGCTCAACGGAGCACTTCTGGCGGGCCTCCTTGCGCCAAAGGTTGGACTTAAGCTCACCAACCTTAGATCTAGGTGAAGTTAAGTTTTTGTTCCAGTAGAGTTTCCAGATCACGCGTGGCGGACCAGTTTCAGTTCAACGGTCAGCGGGTCTTGATCAGAAATTTCAAGTACATGGATATGTTTATGAAATTTTTCCTGATCCCAGGGTGTATTTGGGTCAGATTCTGACGGTCTGGTTGCTTACAAAATGTCCGCAAGCGACACGTGCCAGATTACTATTTGAGATATTTTATTTGTAAAGAAAACCAAGCGTTCTCACACTCCTTGCTCCGGACTCAAGCGAATAGCCGTGGGACACTGTCTGGATTTGATTTTTGAGATGGTTATCAAGCCTAACGAGGCGGTCCTAATTCCTTAACTTCGTGTTAATTGGGCTTCCGACGTGCGGTCCAGATCTGATACGGAGTTTTAAGATGCTCCCAAGAGCAGCCGGATAATGAGATTGATCCTAGATTTTAGGGTAATCTAGCGTCAACGAATCTACAAGTTTTGGGTCTTACAGATCGTATTTAAAGCGATTGGTGGTAATTTCATAGGCCCTCTAGTTTAACACTAGCTAATTCTCACCTAATTTCTAAAGGATTTAGTCCTGAGTAATTTTCGTCTGAGGTGGTACCTGGGCCTTTGTAGTTTGTATATAAAGTGATCCAAGTTATAATACTTAGCTAGTTTAAGATAGTGTTTAGGGTAAAAGTACTTAGAAAAATTGAAAGAGCAAGGTGGTGAAAGGTGAAATTTGTGAAGGAAATGGGTTCAAAATCAGTTTTATACTTTGGGATTGAGTTCTGACAAGTTAATAAGGTGTTAGGATCGACCCATTACCTAAGGACGTCTAATTCCAGGTTGGCAAAAATTCAGGATGTTACAATGTTCCTCTTCTGATCATCCCTCTGCCTTGCCAGCTCCTCCTCCATCTTCCTCTCCTGCTCCTCCCTCTGCCTCGCCAGCTAATCCATCATCTTCTTCTCCTGATCCTCCCTCTGCCTGTCCAGCTGGTCTCTAATGTCATCGACGACGACCCGTAACTGCTAAACCTCTCTCTCTCTGCGGTATCAGCTCGTCGTACAGCGCTGTCACCAACGACGATGGATCGGTTGGAAGTAACTCTAGCGGGTGTTATGAGCTTGGCACCATGGCCAAACCCACGCATATATCCAGAACAGGTGCCAAGCACCTGACTCAGGATCTTTGGCTCACTCCACTAAGTACCATTGAGAGTGGGCTGACTGCGTAAGGTGTTCATCTCCGCCTATAATGAAAACTTATGAATTTTCATAATAAATGACACTATTATAATTTAATGCAATTAAAATTTATAATGTAAGGATTTTTACCCAAATCTCGCTGGCTCTAGGATGTACTCAAGATCCCGTCGCCTGCCGACAATGAGTCCCTCTGTAGAAGTCTACTGGTCCGGGCTCCTGGCCAGTGATGGAATCTCGCTGCACAATCGAAAAGACAATAGAGTTGATATAAATGCATGGAAAGAATATATAAAGGTTATAATTACTAGTAATTTCTTACCATGTCGTGACGAAGTCGTACAAATGACTTTGAACCAGCTACGTGGTTCACTTCTGACTTTCCCCTGTTGTCAGAATTTATTTTGCTTATCTTCTGAACACATTATTTACAATACATTGTTAGTAATTGTGAATTTAATTATTATGTTAAGATATTGTAAATATGTAAATATTACTTGAAAAGAATCATACGAAAACCTATCACAGAGTATCCGCCAGTCCTCATCAGTCACACGCGCTGGTGCGGACTGTATGGCCTCCTTGTAACTCACACACCGCTTGTACCGCTGATGTAACTTACCGCGGTAATCCTTGAACTGTTTCTTCATCATGTCGTCGATGGCATGGGAGATGTGCGGAACACTCAAATCCACGTCAAATTTATCTTTAAGTTTCGTAAATAATAGGTTTATGCAATAAACTTATTAAGAAAATAACTTAATCATAAATGAACTTTCATAAAATAAATTTTAATTTACTAAAATTTATCTGAAGGCGCTGACGGATGAGCTGCCGCACATCATCTGTCACGTCTCCCCAACGGGAGGTGGTGGGGGATCAGAGTTCGGCATAAAACACCGACCTCCGATGTAAACAACATGACATTTTTCCCAACAGGTCTAATGCAGTCCTGTGGGAACTCTACCGTCAGCCTACCCTCACGCGTAAGTCGCTCTAAAAGTAACCCACACGACGGTCCACATCCTTGTCGCCTGGTTGACGGTGTTGTTGCAAAAGAAATATGTAAGTCTAAACATAAACAAGAATCATTAAAAGAAATATATGTCTAGACTTACATGCAGTGCCCGGTGTATGCGCGACTGATGGATCAAACGCCTGCGATGCAATACGTGATGGCGATACTGGCTTCGTCGCATCAAGTGTAGAAGGGGTAGATTCAGTGCGCGAACGACGTGCTCTCCCACCTGGTGCCATCACTAAATATGTGCTAGCTATGAACTTACAAATTTAAACAATGTTAATACAAGTAGAATACACTAAAATATTATACAAGTAGTGTTGATGGTACAATGCATTTGTGCTTATGCTTAGAGAGATTATTAAAATATGATTAGGCCATTACACTATAATGCAAGCAGAATATAATAAAATTGTAAACTTTAATCTATAACCATTGAAAATTCCATTACACATTATCATTCTATATTAAATACAGATATTTCGTTGTAATACGAAACAACTTTGAGGTAAACTATCCGAAGTACTCCCTGCGTAAGTTATCATATGCTTCAGAAGCATATGTCATGTAGTGTGAAGTACTCAACATTTTTATAGACAATATGTAAGTCACAATAGGAGAAATCTGGTCTCTCGGGACTCCATTCAGATGTGCAAGTGACAGAGTCGTATCTTCCATATCTCGTTCCCTGTGGTTATATATCTCTATCAGCTCCAGAATTTCATTGAGATAGTATAATCTTTCGTCTGAGTCATCATCGATATATTCCACTCTACACTCATCGACCAGACCGGATATCTCTATGGCCCTACCAAAAGAAGATAGGACCGAAGCGTCCATCTGCAACAGCTGATGAAGTATGTTGCATGTTTTTGCTATGCTCCGGTTTGAGGATGACATGATCAGAAATTGACTCAACTGCAAATGTGATTATAAACAAGTCAATAAAAGGAATTAATCATGACTTGTAATTTTCATGTATACATGGAATACATAAATTATTCGAATTGAAAAATGACATGTAAACCATGTGTACATTTAATAATCGTCGTCTGCATCACTATCGCGTAGGGCTATTTCTTCTTCACCATCACCATCACTGATCAATATTTTCTCCTCATTATTTGCAATGTCGTCATCAATGAAACCACTATCATCTCTAATAATGTTACGTATTATTGAGGCATCAACATGATCAGGTGGCACATTATCTCTGTCTAATTACACCACATCAATATCAACACTTGAATCAGTCACTGTATCCCCAGATGGCATGTCTTCTTGATATGCTTGTTCAACCCTAGAAGTGTCATTTTCCCCATCCTCGCTATCTTCAACTTCTGGTACGGGAACGTCAAATAGATTCTTGGGCTTTATTTTCTGCACCACATGCCAAGAGCCGCCTAACTTGGTATCAGCGAGGTAAAATACTTGTTCGGCTTGGCTGGCGAGGACAAATGGGTCATCCTTAAACCACTTCTGAGATAAATTTACGCTCGTAAAGTAGTTGTCAGTCTGTATTCTCAACTTCTTATTTCCAATGTCCCACCAATCACATCTAAATAAGTACACCCACTTTCTCATACAATAACTCAGCTCAATAATATCCATCAAAATGCCATAAAAGTCAATTTCATCCTCCTCATTTGTTCCCTTCACAACCACCCCACTATTTTGTGTGGTCCTGTACTTCTCACGTTCTTCGGTGTAGAACTGAATCCTGTTGACAATACAACCTATATATCTAGATACACGTCTATCAGGGCCACACGCCAATGAGTATAGTGCATCAGACGCATCCGCAGAGTTACTCGTGCGCAACGTCGTCATCTATTATTATGTACAAAATATAATTGTTTAGGGATTTTCTTAGGTTGAAATAATGTGCAATACAACAAAAATTCTAAGTGTGGTGAGATATAATGTGAAATCTTACACATTTGGCGAACCATTCTGGAAATTGATCCTGATGCATTCGATCATAATTTGTAGGAAATTTAGACTTCATCTCGTCTATGTGTTTGCTACACATAAATGACACGTCGTCAGCAAGAAACATTAAGATCATCGTATGTAGAGAAAACAGTAATCGAGAGAAGACTTACTCTAAGTACGACTCTATTTCTCCACAATTATTCAACACATACTACCACGCCTTTACTAGATCCCCAAGGTCCATATCCTGAAACATCGGGGATCCTAAAGGACGAATGTTATGTGCAAATACAGATATGAGTCCTTGTTCATGCTCTTGCCCTTCATCAGCATTCCGATCTTCTCGGTTGAATCTAGTCTCTATGCGACGAAGATACATGGAACAAAATGTAAGATACTCATTATCAATGTATGCTTCAGCTATCGACCCCTCTGGTCGTGCCTTATTCCTCACAAATCGCTTAAGTGTGTGAAGGTATCTGTACACAAAACCACTATGTTATACATATGAAAACATGGATATATTTAGTTTATGGAATGAATACAAATTTTAATAAGTTGTACCACCTTTCGATCGGATACATCCAACGATATTGTACTGGGCCGCACTGATATCCTTGCTCAGGAATCCACGAATCGCAACCGGTAGTAAGTGTTGCAGAAGAACATGACAATCTTGACTTTTCATTCCTGTTACCTTACAGTCTGTAACGTTTACGCGCCGAGATATGTTTGACGCATACCCATCAGAAAACTTCACCGATTTCAACCATTCACATAAACGCTTTCTCTCTAGTTTTGTCAACGTGTAGCAGGCTGTTAGTATAATATACGAATTTCCATGTGGTTGCAAGTGTAACTCTTTCCTTAAACCCATTTCTTGTAGATCCAATCGAGTCTTGAAACTGTCTTTTATTTTCTTCTCTATGTTCATCAATGTTACGAAGACATTGTCACATATATTTTTCTCAATATGCATGACATCTAAGTTGTGTTGCAATTTCAAATCACTCTAATAGGGTAACCAAAAAAGATGCTCTTCTTCCTCCAGTTATAGTCCAATATTGTACGTTTCCTCTTCTTCAAGTGCGATGCCTTACCAAATCTAACTTCTCCAATGTTACTCAGTTGTTGCATCACTTCTTCTGCAGATAGCTCTTTCAGGGGTGGCCTATGATCTTGTTTGCCATCAAAGATCATCGTCTTCCTGCGCTAACTATGATCACTCAGAAGAAAGCGACGATGGCCCATATAACACATTTTTCTACCACGCTTCAATGACAATGAACAAGTCTCAATACCACATGTAAGACAAGCCAACTTGCCCATCGTGTTCCACTCAGACAAATTTCCATACGCGGAAAAGTCATTTATTGTCTACAAGACCGCTGCATGTAATCGAAATGTTTGTCCTGCAAATGTGTTATATGTTTGTATACCTTGACTCCACAACTCGTTTAACTCATCTACTAACGGTCGCAAATACACATCAATGTCATTCCCGGGTGACCTGGGTCCAGGAATAAGCAATGACATCATGAAAAATGACTCCTTCATATACAACTACTGGGCACATACTGTACGAGCTACTCATATTACCAAATAGATTAAAACCATCACTTGCAAGACCTAGTCGAACATTGCGAGAATCCTTTACAAACCAATCATGTTGCTTGTCAAAATTTTGCCAGGCTTCAGAGTCCACAGGGTGTCTCAATGTACTATTATCATGAACATGTTTGTCCTTATGCCACCTCATATCTTCAGCCGTTTTATGAGACAAACAATTTTTGCAATTTGGGTTTCAATGGGAAGTACCTTAACACCTTTTGCGGGATTTTCTTACCCCTGACTTTATCATACTTCCACCACCTAGGTTCTCCGCATTGTTGACACTCTTCAACCTTATCATACTCGTTCCGATATAATAAACAATCATTTATACATGCATGTATGAGTTCATAACCAAGGCCCAAGTCTCGCATCAAGGATTTTACCTCGTAATGATACTTAGGCAATGTCTCATCGTCCAGTAATGCTTCTTTCAACAACTCAAGCAACATGTTGAACGATTTGTTACTCCAACGGTTTATTGTCTTCAAATGAAGTAACTTTGTAAGAAAATTTAACTTGGATAAGTTCTCACACCCTGGATAAAGTGGACATTGCACATCCTTCAACAACCTACTAAACTTTTCTGATTCGACATCACCGACTGGAGGAATATCCTGGCTACTGCTTGTCGCTGCAAAATCAATATCCACAGTTGTTCCCCTGAACACATCCCCTATGATATCTTCCATTTCATCAACGTCTTCATCCTCGTCATCCGGCACATTTGGGTCAACAATGAGTTCAGTGGGCTCAACTCTATGGGTGATATCTTCACCATGATAGATCCACCAAGTGTAACCCTGGTCAATCCCAACTATGAACAAATTATCATCTACTTTGTCTAAAGTATTACATATCATGTTCTTGCATTCTCGACATGGACACCTAATCCTATTCCTTGAATCTGCCCGATTTCGTGCAAATTCCATGAGCTCTTGAACCCCTTGTTTATACTAAGGGCCAAACCTGGTCTTACCTCGCATCCAACTCTTATACATGTCTATAATGAAAAGACTAAAGTCAGTTTATGGAAATAGCTTTAACATTAGGCTAAGGTTTAGGTTATATGTATAGGTTTAGGTTGGGTTATAAGTTAAGGTTTAGGGATTTGAGTTTAGGTTAAGGTTTAGGTTCAGGTTAAGGTT
>JAJHSJ010002173.1:0-60000 GCA_021015155.1 Magnolia officinalis
CTATTGTAACGTCCCGAACTTTTCGATGCTCGGGCATCGAAAGTCCTCGAACGCGTTTTCGAGCCCATAAGATTCAACGTGACATATACATGTGTATGATACCAATCCAACTATTCTAGCCTTACATCCTCGCCCTGACATAAGCTTAACCATTGGGGATAATCTTCATCCATAAATCAAGCCATCTGACCGTTGAATTTCAAGACAAGCTCACCTATCACGTGATTTGACGTAAGTACTTTCTCTTAGATGACGTGACGAATAACTCCCTATCCATAATGATTTAGATATACGTTCTTTTGTAAGAACTGCTTAGAAAAGTGTTATAACCATGTGGAGTGATTAGATTTCCTAAAACTCGTAGATCGATAATAATTACGAAATTGCCACTAACCTAGACCCTTGAACACTAGATCACATGGTTCCCACGGTCCGTTTCATCTGAAATTTTATATCATGCCTAATTATCACAAATTAACCGTAAACCTCAAATTTCAGCCTTTAGATCATAGTAAATCAACTACTTGACCTCTACATCCGTTCGTACACTTATCAGATCAAGATTCTGACCCGTCCACCTTGTTCACACTACATGAATATGCTTAACCCACCATTAGAATCAGAATCTGAGAAACTTTCACGTGTAGAAAGTCACTCGAATCTAACGTTATATAAGCCCTACCCCTAATCACTCCAGAAACCTATTTTACGACCATTCATTTACGAAACTTACCGTACATCCACTGACATACATGGCCAGAGTGCTAATCATCAAGTCCCCTTATTATTAACAAGTCATCTGACCACCCATCATGTTTGGATCCGCCAAACGGCCCATGTAAACATCATGGCAAACTGATCATCATGAAGATCTTAGGGTTTAGGTCCCAACTGCCCGGTAACTTGTCAATCAGAGGAGTAGAAATATTATTTTAAAATTTTAAAATATATTAACCATTAAAGGAGAATCTTAGTCATCCTTGAGAGATCATAGCTCAAATTTGGGCGACGGAAAGAGCGTGAAAGATAAAGACCACCTATCAAATTTCATCACATTTAGACGGTAGACTTATGAGTTACAGACGGCGGAAGTTTTGAAAAGAAAAGGGTACAAGTGTAAATACAATATCATGCATGGCACTGTTGAATTTCTAACGGTGAGAATTCTTGCTACTCGGCGGGATCGTGCGGTCCATTGGATTATCTAAATTACTCCATTTTCGACAGAGTGTCCTAACATAGAGATACAAAGGTGGTGAATGGCATGGATCCTCGGAAGTCATCACAAACGGACCCCACATAATTCTTTTTCCAACCGTGCATGCAAGCCACGAATTCACGTGAAATCCATGTAACGTAAATGACATCCTGTTTCAATGGGAATACAGCCCGTCCACGTTGAGTAACATATGACCCACCTAGTACTTAGATAAGTTTCATAGTTTAGCCCTTGGCCCTTTCCAACCGTTGACACTCAATCCCGGGATGATCCAACCATTAGATTGACAAAAACCCACCATTGGGAGTAAAGGTTTAGGTGTATGGCCCACCCAAGCTTCGGCTTTCCCTCATCTCCGGCCAAGTAACCCAAATGGGCCCACAAAGAATCATGGATGGAGTGGATTTCTCAAAAACATCCTATGGACCCCATATTATGTGGCATGTATGCATGTCCTATGTGCATCAGAGGTGCACCAGACCTACACTAACCTTACGTTTCCAAGATAAGGAAACCTCCTTCTTCACGTTTCCGCCTGCAACATCATGAGTCGGGCCGTTTCTGTCTAATTGATCAGTGTCCCACCTACACCGACCCTATAATCGATCTGACCCGGCCATCGTGATCAGGACTTGGGCCCCACCAAAACCCACAAACTTCACGTGTTTTGGCACGTACTCGAGCACACGATTCCTGGCACAAACCAACCTTATAAACACAACATTTTGGAAACGGAAACGTTTTGGCAAGCCTGCTGACACAATCTGTGTGAGAGGAGGATTCCTCCAATCCTAGCCATCCATACGGCCGTTCAATTCCCTAGGGTTTTCCAAACAAACCGTGGGTGGTTTCAAGTTTTGCCCACCGTATTTGAAGATGGTTTTGAGCAAGGTAAATCTCCATCTCCTTGCTATAAATGGGGAGATCAGCCCCTCAGACTTCACGTAGAAAGAGAGTCGGAGAGAGAAGAAAGAGAGAAAACAGAGAGGAAGAGATGAGAGGAAGAAGGAGAATTGGTACGTGCGTGACCACCCAAGTTTGGGTCGGAACCAACCGTGGAAGGTAAGACCTCTCTCTCATTATTTTCTTCCTTAGGAGACTCTAAAATAACTCATGCTAAAGCTGACACCTCACCACACATGTATAAAAACACCCGGTCAGCAGAAAATATGCACATAGTGAACGGCGGACCCTGTTTTGAAGCAGGTTGAAACCTTCCTTGCACTCTGTTTGGAACTCTAAAATGAGCTCAAACCATAACCCCATCACACCTTGTTAACGCCCCAAGCAGTCTTCTAAAAACAGGCTCTGTTTGTGGCTGATAACCCAACCTAATAACAGTTGGTTCCCAGCATGAAGCAAGGCTAAAAATGTGACTGTGAGCAGCTGTGTATTCAGTAAAAATGATTGGAAATCAGCCAAAAGATAAGCCTGGAAATGAATAAGCTTGTAGACATGGCAACAGTGGAAAAATGGCTGGAGACTGTAGCTTGGAACGGCTGAGATTTCAGCCCACTTGTAGCAGGAAAAAGGCCCTTGGCTGGACCGTTGGCAGCAGGGGTGCTTAAACAGTTTTGGGCCTCACCAAAATTTGTGGGCCCTGCACGAATGCAGGTGGGCCTCGCCAAAGCAGATTGTTGCACTGACCTTGGACCCCATTAAAAAGCTGGTGACTTGCACTGCTGGTGGGACCCACTTGATGTGCAAAGCCGATTGGCTGAGGTCTGTACAGCAGCTGCTGTATTGATGTAAGTTATGTGGGTCGGTTGTATGTGTTATTTAACACCTTCCATCCATTTTTCTTAAAGTTGACCCCACCTTGATGTATGTTATATCTCCACCGTACATCCCATTTCCCTGCTCATTTTAGGCGTTGAGCCGAAAAATGAAGCCAAACCGAATCTCTAATGAGCCATACTGTAGAAAACAGTGATTTTGGGCGATGTAAACTGCTAGGGCCGCTGTGATAATTTGGTGCGTCAAGACATATCCAAAATTGGACATTGGGCCTTTCCTGAGCCCTGGAACCCAATCAACGGAGTAGATCATCTTTAGGCGGGCCCCACCAATCAAAAATAAAAAATATATATGGGTAACATGCACATTAACGTCCAGAGGACGCTGCCTCCTTTTTGCATGATTTTGGCTAGGGCCGTGGCCCCACCTCAGGCTCCACCGTGATGTGTGTTGAACATCAAACCGTCCATTTGATGGGTCCCCTTTTTATATGAGGTGCTCCAAAAATCAACCATACATAGAGCTCAGATGGCCCACACAATCTACAACCTTGTGAAGACATATTAAATCATATAAAAGCAACTGCTGGGGTCCACCTGAGATTTGGATGCACCTGAAATTTGGTTTGACCCCTTAACTTAGTGGGACACACATAATGGATGGGTTGGATTGGTGAACCACAACTTGGTGGGCCCAACAAATGATTATGAATGCTTTAATGGTGGATAAACCTCCTAACTGTTGTGTATGTTACAGCCCAAATAATCTTATTCATGGGGCCCCTCAAACCCACACTAGACTCTTTTTAAGCATTACCATAATTATCATTATTAGGATTACTAATATTAGAATGTATGGCCTTTAGTAAATTATTTATATTTATATTAGATATTACATATAAAGATTAGTAATAGTAGACATTAATGTTTTATTCTATCATTATCAAATATTATCATTAAGGATAAAGCATATTATGTATTTTCATCACAATGATTATTAGTGTCATGTTAGCTAATATTGGGCATATTATTAATATTACTTGTTGTTTTGAAATTACTAGTGTTAGTCCTTATTTATTATCATTAGTAAATATTTATACTTAGGAGGTTATTAGTCATTAGATAATGACGGTACATTCAAATATGAACCTATGAACCCACATTATTAATATTGATGGATTAATACCCCTATAATAAATATTATTTGATCACTTGCACGATAATAATAATAATATTAAAAATTCAGGATTCAAATTTTAGAAGTTAAGTTTAAGACTAAACCCTAAGATAAATAATTCAAACCCTAGGTTATAATCTCAACAATAAATAGTGTATACAACTCGATCTAACCATGTAATTTCCTAATTCATGATAGGACTTGATTATAAGGGACCACACGTCCCCTAGCCATGCTGGTAGGCGATCCAACTATAAGGTGATGATTCTTCCCCTTGAGCTTTCCATCTTCTCATTAGCTTAAGTTATAGTTTTTATTTAAATTCATAATTGACATCTCCCTTTATAATCACATGTGTTAGCTAGTGGAAATTGTATTGTTGTATTACATGTTTTATGATTATCCTGTATAATTGCTCATGCTTGTGGATTTCTTTGTGTGGGTTGCTTATGGAACTTAAACTGGTACATTAGTGAAAATTCCCACATATGAATGTACACCCATACTTGGGATGTAACTTGACTAGTTGTGATCATAATGGACCTTCGACTAGGTGGTTATTGAGTGGTGGTCTAGAAGGATGATTGATGTGGGCCTACCATCCAGGGTTGTTGTGTCCAATGATTTTTAAGGATGGTCTTTATCGTATGGTTTTGATATTCGCCCTATGTGGCATACTTTGATACTCGCCTTATGTGGCTTATTTTGATATCTGATTATGTGGTTTGTTTCGATATCGCCCTATGTGGCTTTTATTTTGGTATTTGCCCTATATGGGTCTGATGTTTTATATCATGCAACCATGCGATGGTAAGCCCCATATATTGTAATATGATTGGCCACTAGTTGATGGGTTTCCATTAAACATCCTAAGATGGTAGTCTCATGAGCCGGGGATGGTGGTAATGGGACACTATGCCCGAGCTGTCGGCCTACGCTGGGCTATACGCTCCCCGTAGTGACCTTGAGCTTATCTAAATTGGCTGATTGCAATTGGACTAATAATGGTTTGGCTAATCATGCATTCATAGCATATTGGCGATGACGGGTGGCTATTCTGGATGCTGTAGCACGTGCCCTAGAGTTGTTAGGGTATCGTTTCGCTAGCTCCCAGACCACCGACTATCGACCCTTGTTCCGACTGGATGTTTTTCCCAGGTCGATGATTGCATGGGCGGCGGCCCTGTCCGCACGGATGAACATTCCCGGGGCGTGAACGCATTGCATGGGCGGCGGCCCTGTCCGCACGGATGAGCATCCCCGGGCGTGAACGCATTCCATACATCCATGCATTTAATAAGACTGCATTTACTTTGTTTTGGTTGTCTGGATGTTTTATAACTATGCTTACCTAATGCGGCGGTGTGTAATCTTGAGGGGAATTCACACTGAGTTGGCCACTCATCCATCAAAATATAACCGTACAGGTAGCACAGGTGGCTTAAGTGATATGCAGGTTCAGATTGATGAGGAGCCATTATGGGGGTCAAGGACACGTGGTTGTACCTGTCGAGGAAGCTGCGCGATCTTGCAGTTTTCGTTGTGTTTCATATGTTTTTTTTAAAATTTCTCATGTGTGTAATATTATATTTGTTATTGTGGAGACATTGGTTTGTATAAGTCATTATGGGCAGCTCTTGTATATTTAAATGATAATGAGAACTTTCCTTTATGTCGAATTGTCCACGCTACGCTCATTTGCTTACTCTGATAAAGAAGAAAAAAAAAACTGTACACTCGAATTTGACCATCCTTTAAGGTTAACACTCGGGTTTTCGGGAAACGAGTCATATACTCGGGTCCAGAAAACTTGGGGCGTTACAGTTGGTATCAGAGCATAGTTTGGACAAACTTGGCCTTGGGAAATGATCTTATACAAACTTTAAATGTCTCAAGTTAGGATGTTGAAAGTAGAAATTTGAACTTAGGTGAATCTCCCCTAGACTTAGGGAAATTTGGAGAATGTAGAAACCCAAACTTAGGTCCCCCTTAGAAATTATTAGAGTAACCATTCGAACTTCTGTGAATTTCCCCCTGTAGCTAGAAGAAGTTTGAGAATATAGGAACTCAAAATCTTAGGCCCCTTAGAAATTGTTGGAGGACTGAAGAACTTAGGGATGAACTTAGGTTTCCTTTGGAAATTATTAGAATAACCATTTGAACTCATTTGAACTTCCCCTGTAGGTAGGAGAAAGTGAGAATATAGAAATTCTAGATCTTAGGCTCCTAGCACATTGTTGGATAATCTTAGGACTTGGGAATGGAACTTAGATTCCCTTGGAAATCTCATGTTTGGTCAATTGAACTAGAAGTTAAACTTAGGTACTGTGGAAGAACAAATACCCACCATGACGTATTCGAAATCCAACGAGAGCATTCCTTGGACTTGACCCTTGGTGAACAAATTTTATAAATCTAGAAATTTGAACTTCTTTAAAGGTTTTGTAGTTAGAAATCATGTTGTTGCCATCTCCAGGGAATAAAACAACCTTAGGCATTGTAAGGAACCCCCATTACTCACCACATCGTACAAACTTGAAGAATTATAGTAGGGGATATAGTTTATATTCCCTAATGCATCAGACAAGAGTTTTCATGAATCTCAACACTTAAGATTTATTAGTGACGAAGTCATGGAATTCTGAGTAAAATTTCAACCTGATACTAAGCCTAGTAGATTTGAAATCCTAGATAAAGTACCAAAATTTCAAACTCAGGTTCTATATAGAAATCCTGGTCTTGAAACTTCCAAGTAGTGCATTAGGTGATCAGAGCGCGTAGTGGAAGCATAATGGGCCACATAAACTTGAGGATATAAAATTACCTGATATTCCCCAGGAGTCTAAAATAATCGAGGTCACGAGTTGATGGAACCACATTTAAACGAAGTTCACATGGTTTGTCTCAAATTCTAGAGTCCCAGCAAATCTCAATGATTCCAATGCCCTGATCAAGCAAGGATCGAGATTTAACAGGATTGTGAATTGATACCGAAATCCTCTGTCCTGCAGGCAGACGACCGATGTATCGGGATCAAACCTACTACAACCATCTATTCGTGTTGACTCGAGCATTAAAAGTAGAAAACTGTAATGTACTTTAGTTAGCAGTGAAACCATCATTAAGGAAAGAGAAAATAAAGAGAAGGATGTAGGATATTATTAGTGGTCACCTAAATGAATTTGTAACCTTAGTAAATACTATAAGAAATTTTAATATTGACGAGCATCATCAAATCTCGGGGACGAGATTTCTGTTAAGGGGGGTAGATTGTAACGTCCCGAACTTTTCGATGCTCGGGCATCGAAAGTCCTCGAGCGTTACCATAAGATTCAACGTGACATATACATGTATATGATACCAATCCAACTATTCTAGCCTTACATCCTCGCCCTGACATAAGCTTAACCATTGGGGATAATCTTCATCCATAAATCAAGCCATCTGACCGTTGAATTTCAAGACAAGCTCACCTATCACGTGATTTGACGTAAGTACTTTCTCTTAGATGACGTGACGAATAACTCCCTATCCATAATGATTTAGATATACGTTCTTTTGTAAGAACTGCTTAGAAAAGTGTTTATAACCATGTGGAGTGATTAGATTTCCTAAAACTCGTAGATCGATAATAATTACGAAATTGCCACTAACCTAGACCCTTGAACACTAGATCACATGGTTCCCACGGTCCGTTTCATCTGAAATTTTATATCATGCCTAATTATCACAAATTAACCGTAAACCTCAAATTTCAGCCTTTAGATCATAGTAAATCAACTACTTGACCTCTACATCCGTTCGTACACTTATCAGATCAAGATTCTGACCCGTCCACCTTGTTCACACTACATGAATATGCTTAACCCACCATTAGAATCAGAATCTGAGAAACTTTCACGTGTAGAAAGTCACTCGAATCTAACGTTATATAAGCCCTACCCCTAATCACTCCAGAAACCTATTTTACGACCATTCATTTACGAAACTTACCGTACATCCACTGACATACATGGCCAGAGTGCTAATCATCAAGTCCCCTTATTATTAACAAGTCATCTGACCACCCATCATGTTTGGATCCGCCAAACGGCCCATGTAAACATCATGGCAAACTGATCATCATGAAGATCTTAGGGTTTAGGTCCCAACTGCCCGGTAACTTGTCAATCAGAGGAGTAGAAATATTATTTTAAAATTTTAAAATATATTAACCATTAAAGGAGAATCTTAGTCATCCTTGAGAGATCATAGCTCAAATTTGGGCGACGGAAAGAGCGTGAAAGATAAAGACCACCTGTCAAATTTCATCACATTTAGACGGTAGACTTATGAGTTACAGACGGCGGAAGTTTTGAAAAGAAAAGGGTACAAGTGTAAATACAATATCATGCATGGCACTGTTGAATTTCTAACGGTGAGAATTCTTGCTACTCGGCGGGATCGTGCGGTCCATTGGATTATCTAAATTACTCCATTTTCGACAGAGTGTCCTAACATAGAGATACAAAGGTGGTGAATGGCATGGATCCTCGGAAGTCATCACAAACGGACCCCACATAATTCTTTTTCCAACCGTGCATGCAAGCCACGAATTCACGTGAAATCCATGTAACGTAAATGACATCCTGTTTCAATGGGAATACAGCCCGTCCACGTTGAGTAACATATGACCCACCTAGTACTTAGATAAGTTTCATAGTTTAGCCCTTGGCCCTTTCCAACCGTTGACACTCAATCCCGGGATGATCCAACCATTAGATTGACAAAAACCCACCATTGGGAGTAAAGGTTTAGGTGTATGGCCCACCCAAGCTTCGGCTTTCCCTCATCTCCGGCCAAGTAACCCAAATGGGCCCACAAAGAATCATGGATGGAGTGGATTTCTCAAAATACATCCTATGGACCCCATATTATGTGGCATGTATGCATGTCCTATGTGCATCAGAGGTGCACCAGACCTACACTAACCTTACGTTTCCAAGATAAGGAAACCTCCTTCTTCACGTTTCCGCCTGCAACATCATGAGTCGGGCCGTTTCTGTCTAATTGATCAGTGTCCCACCTACACCGACCCTATAATCGATCTGACCCGGCCATCGTGATCAGGACTTGGGCCCCACCAAAACCCACAAACTTCACGTGTTTTGGCACGTACTCGAGCACACGATTCCTGGCACAAACCAACCTTATAAACACAACATTTTGGAAACGGAAACGTTTTGGCAAGCCTGCTGACACAATCTGTGTGAGAGGAGGATTCCTCCAATCCTAGCCATCCATACGGCCGTTCAATTCCCTAGGGTTTTCCAAACAAACCGTGGGTGGTTTCAAGTTTTGCCCACCGTATTTGAAGATGGTTTTGAGCAAGGTAAATCTCCATCTCCTTGCTATAAATGGGGAGATCAGCCCCTCAGACTTCACGTAGAAAGAGAGTCGGAGAGAGAAGAAAGAGAGAAAACAGAGAGGAAGAGATGAGAGGAAGAAGGAGAAGTTGGTACGTGCGTGACCACCCAAGTTTGGGTCGGAACCAACCGTGGAAGGTAAGACCTCTCTCTCCATTATTTTCTTCCTTAGGAGACTCTAAAATAACTCATGCTAAAGCTGACACCTCACCACACATGTATAAAAACACCCGGTCAGCAGAAAATATGCACATAGTGAACGGCGGACCCTGTTTTGAAGCAGGTTGAAACCTTCCTTGCACTCTGTTTGGAACTCTAAAATGAGCTCAAACCATAACCCCATCACACCTTGTTAACGCCCCAAGCAGTCTTCTAAAAACAGGCTCTGTTTGTGGCTGATAACCCAACCTAATAACAGTTGGTTCCCAGCATGAAGCAAGGCTAAAAATGTGACTGTGAGCAGCTGTGTATTCAGTAAAATGATTGGAAATCAGCCAAAAGATAAGCCTGGAAATGAATAAGCTTGTAGACATGGCAACAGTGGAAAAATGGCTGGAGACTGTAGCTTGGAACGGCTGAGATTTCAGCCCACTTGTAGCAGGGAAAAAGGCCCTTGGCTGGACCGTTGGCAGCAGGGGTGCTTAAACAGTTTTGGGCCTCACCAAAAATTTGTGGGCCCTGCACGAATGCAGGTGGGCCTCGCCCAAAGCAGATTGTTGCACTGACCTTGGACCCCCATTAAAAAGCTGGTGACTTGCACTGCTGGTGGGACCCACTTGATGTGCAAAGCCGATTGGCTGAGGTCTGTACAGCAGCTGCTGTATTGATGTAAGTTATGTGGGTCGGTTGTATGTGTTATTTAACACCTTCCATCCATTTTTCTTAAAGTTGACCCCACCTTGATGTATGTTATATCTCCACCGTACATCCCATTTCCCTGCTCATTTTAGGCGTTGAGCCGAAAAATGAAGCCAAACCGAATCTCTAATGAGCCATACTGTAGAAAACAGTGATTTTGGGCGATGTAAACTGCTAGGGCCGCTGTGATAATTTGGTGCGTCAAGACATATCCAAAATTGGACATTGGGCCTTTCCTGAGCCCTGGAACCCAATCAACGGAGTAGATCATCTTTAGGCGGGCCCCACCAATCAAAAATAAAAAAATATATATATGGGTAACATGCACATTAACGTCCAGAGGACGCTGCCTCCTTTTTGCATGATTTTGGCTAGGGCCGTGGCCCCACCTCAGGCTCCACCGTGATGTGTGTTGAACATCAAAACCGTCCATTTGATGGGTCCCCTTTTTATATGAGGTGCTCCAAAAATCAACCATACATAGAGCTCAGATGGCCCACACAATCTACAACCTTGTGAAGACATATTAAATCATATAAAAGCAACTGCTGGGGTCCACCTGAGATTTGGATGCACCTGAAATTTGGTTTGACCCCTTAACTTAGTGGGACACACATAATGGATGGGTTGGATTGGTGAACCACAACTTGGTGGGCCCAACAAATGATTATGAATGCTTTAATGGTGGATAAACCTCCTAACTGTTGTGTATGTTACAGCCCAAATAATCTTATTCATGGGGCCCCTCAAACCCACACTAGACTCTTTTTAAGCATTACCATAATTATCATTATTAGGATTACTAATATTAGAAATGTATGGCCTTTAGTAAATTATTTATATTTATATTAGATATTACATATAAAGATTAGTAATAGTAGACATTAATGTTTTATTCTATCATTATCAAATATTATCATTAAGGATAAAGCATATTATGTATTTTCATCACAATGATTATTAGTGTCATGTTAGCTAATATTGGGCATATTATTAATATTACTTGTTGTTTTGAAATTACTAGTGTTAGTCCTTATTTATTATCATTAGTAAATATTTATACTTAGGAGGTTATTAGTCATTAGATAATGACGGTACATTCAAATATGAACCTATGAACCCACATTATTAATATTGATGGATTAATACCCCTATAATAAATATTATTTGATCACTTGCACGATAATAATAATAATATTAAAAATTCAGGATTCAAATTTTAGAAGTTAAGTTTAAGACTAAACCCTAAGATAAATAATTCAAACCCTAGGTTATAATCTCAACAATAAATAGTGTATACAACTCGATCTAACCATGTAATTTCCTAATTCATGATAGGACTTGATTATAAGGGACCACACGTCCCCTAGCCATGCTGGTAGGCGATCCAACTATAAGGTGATGATTCTTCCCCTTGAGCTTTCCATCTTCTCATTAGCTTAAGTTATAGTTTTTATTTAAATTCATAATTGACATCTCCCTTTATAATCACATGTGTTAGCTAGTGGAAATTGTATTGTTGTATTACATGTTTTATGATTATCCTGTATAATTGCTCATGCTTGTGGATTTCTTTGTGTGGGTTGCTTATGGAACTTAAACTGGTACATTAGTGAAAAATTCCCACATATGAATGTACACCCATACTTGGGATGTAACTTGACTAGTTGTGATCATAATGGACCTTCGACTAGGTGGTTATTGAGTGGTGGTCTAGAAGGATGATTGATGTGGGCCTACCATCCAGGGTTGTTGTGTCCAATGATTTTTAAGGATGGTCTTTATCGTATGGTTTTGATATTCGCCCTATGTGGCATACTTTGATACTCGCCTTATGTGGCTTATTTTGATATCTGATTATGTGGTTTGTTTCGATATCGCCCTATGTGGCTTTTATTTTGGTATTTGCCCTATATGGGTCTGATGTTTTATATCATGCAACCATGCGATGGTAAGCCCCATATATTGTAATATGATTGGCCACTAGTTGATGGGTTTCCATTAAACATCCTAAGATGGTAGTCTCATGAGCCGGGGATGGTGGTAATGGGACACTATGCCCGAGCTGTCGGCCTACGCTGGGCTATACGCTCCCCGTAGTGACCTTGAGCTTATCTAAATTGGCTGATTGCAATTGGACTAATAATGGTTTGGCTAATCATGCATTCATAGCATATTGGCGATGACGGGTGGCTATTCTGGATGCTGTAGCACGTGCCCTAGAGTTGTTAGGGTATCGTTTCGCTAGCTCCCAGACCACCGACTATCGACCCTTGTTCCGACTGGATGTTTTTCCCAGGTCGATGATTGCATGGGCGGCGGCCCTGTCCGCACGGATGAACATTCCCGGGGCGTGAACGCATTGCATGGGCGGCGGCCCTGTCCGCACGGATGAGCATCCCCGGGGCGTGAACGCATTCCATACATCCATGCATTTAATAAGACTGCATTTACTTTGTTTTGGTTGTCTGGATGTTTTATAACTATGCTTACCTAATGCGGCGGTGTGTAATCTTGAGGGGAATTCACACTGAGTTGGCCACTCATCCATCAAAATATAACCGTACAGGTAGCACAGGTGGCTTAAGTGATATGCAGGTTCAGATTGATGAGGAGCCATTATGGGGGTCAAGGACACGTGGTTGTACCTGTCGAGGAAGCTGCGCGATCTTGCAGTTTTCGTTGTGTTTCATATGTTTTTTTTAAAATTTCTCATGTGTGTAATATTATATTTGTTATTGTGGAGACATTGGTTTGTATAAGTCATTATGGGCAGCTCTTGTATATTTAAATGATAATGAGAACTTTCCTTTATGTCGAATTGTCCACGCTACGCTCATTTGCTTACTCTGATAAAGAAGAAAAAAAAAACTGTACACTCGAATTTGACCATCCTTTAAGGTTAACACTCGGGTTTTCGGGAAACGAGTCATATACTCGGGTCCAGAAAACTTGGGGCGTTACAGTCTATAAATTGTCTTCATGATATAATGAACTCTCAATCCGATTTTCAACACGAAAATTTGCACATTTAAGTGTTGAACAGATCTCTAGTTTTGACACTGATATGCCTTAAGACGTTCAGAAAAAACTCAGCAAGAGATTAGATCGAGAATAATTGCACAGAAGATAATATTATCTTAAGAATTTTGAGTATATGCTTCTGGATTATAGTATCTAGGATTTATATCAATTGAAAGGTTATGGATTTCTTCCTCAAGAGGTGCTAAAGAGCCTCTTCAAGAAATCCATACCCATTCACAACAAATAATTGCCTTTTCATGAAAGGACATGACCCTTTGTCCTATGGCAGTTATTTCTGTACCCATGCAGACAGGGGAGCAGTTATCTAACAGGAAAAACTGTATCCACATAAGCGATACATGGCATAGGTGCCACATGTACAATCATATCACAATTATTCTCAATCAACTAAAAAAGTTAATAAACATCAGGGTACCATGGTCCAAAAATATGAACCGAATGCCAAAAAGACTAAGGCTCTCAAAGCTCTTTGAGACGATGCGCACGTGCAAAGTGCTAAGTGCGTCTAATAAAGCGCCCAAGCAGCCCTACAGCCCACGCCGCGCGCGTGCGCGAAGCACCGTCCTCGAGGAGATTTGAAACCTGGTTGCATAAGCAAAAACCCCTTCTCTTACCGACTGGCTATACACACTATTTATGGAAAGTTTAAATAATTAATATATTTATTTACTTTCTAAAAATAACTTTTATTTTTGAAATTTATTTTTATTCTAGAAAACACAACAATTTGGATGAGGGAAATGCAAGGGTAGAACAGGAATTTGAAGAGAAGGATCGAAAAAGCTAAATAATTTTAGAGATTTGATCCTCTCGCACCAGAGAAGAGAAAGAACTGATTTTATTTATTTATTTTTTTCCGTCTGTTAAGCAGGAAACGGATTGGCTACTCCCCCAGACACTAGCCAATGGCTAGTGGGTGGTGCTATGTGGGCCCCACCATGATGTATGTCTTTCATCCATGCCGTCCATCTATTTTTATAGATCATTTTACAGTATGAATATAAAAATGAGGTATATACCAATCTCAAATGGACCACATTATAAGAAACAGTGTTGAATGAGTGTCTACCATTAAAAACATTTTGGGGCCATAGAGGTTTTGGATCAAGCTGATTTTTGTTTTTTCCATTCATCTGGGCCAGTATGACCTAATTAATAGATTAAATGTCAAATAAACAGTACAGTGGGCCTTAGAAAGATTTTAATGGTGGATATCCAATCACTAATGTTTTCATGTGGTGTGGTCCACCTGAGATTTATATCCCTCTCATTTTGGACAACCACTAAAATGATCCGTAAAAATGGATGAAACACATACATCATGGTGGCCCACGGAGCACCGACCACCAGCCACAGGGTGGTGGTAGAGGGAGTAGTCAATCCGTTTCCTGAGTTGTGCCTGGGGCTGTGGGGCCCACAGAAGAGAAATAACGGATTGCCGGTGACACCACTTGTGACGGACGCGGATTGCGTCCTACCCCCGCCCGGACAGTAATCCGTCTAGGCGGGGCTCTGTGGGGCCCACCGTGATGTAATTGTTTTATCCAAGCCGTTAATTGCTTTTCTCATATTATTTTAATATATGAACCAAAACTTAGCAAGGTATAAAGCTTAAGTGGACCACAAAGTGAGGATTTAATGTCCACCATTAAAATCTTCTTAGGAGCTGGAGAAGTTTCGGATCAAGCTAATTAATATTTGTTTTTTCACTTCATCCACGTCTACATGACCTTATTAATAGGTTGGATGATAAAAAAAACATCACGGTGGCCTTTAGAAAGGTTTCAACAGTGGATGTCATTATCACTGCAGCTTCCTCCGGTGTGGTCCCTTGGAGCTGTGAACCTGCTTCAATTTTACTATGACATCTTATAATGACATGAGAAAAGCGATTAACGGTGTAGATAAAACACTTACATCACGGTGGGCTCCACAGAGCCCTGCCCGGATGGATTACGATCCGGGCGGGGGTAGGACGCAATCCACGTCCACTTGTCACGGGGAACGGATTGGCTACTCCCCCTGCCATCAGCCACTTGCTGGTGCTAGGTGTTTTGTGGGCCCCACCATGATGTATGTGTTTAATCCATGCCATCCATCTATTTTAATTGATCATTTTATGATATGAGACCAAAAATACGGTAAATAAAAATCTCAAGTGGACCACATTACAGGAAACAGTGTTACACGAACTTTGACCATTAAAATTTTTTTGGGGGACATAAGGGTTTTGGATCAAGCTGATCTTTATTTGTTTCCCTTCATCCGGGTCTGTATGACCTAATCAACAGGTTGGATGATTAGGTTGGATGTCAAATAAACAGTTCAATGGGCCTTCGGAGGATTTTAATCGTAGATATCCAATTCCTATTGTTTTCCTGTGGTGTGGTCCACCTGAGATTTATATTCCTCTTATTTTTTCCCTAAAATGATACGTAAAACTGGATGAAACACCGGGGTATCCACTCAATTCTCATCGCAATTAAAGCTACATCATTACACACTCTAGCTATGAAACGCAGCAGTGCTAATATTTTACTAAGGTGGACCGATCAAGCACAGTATCCTGATTCATACTTGATGCACAGGTTGGCATATATTAACTTGAATATATATATAGAGAGAGAGAGAGTAATGGTCTCCGGAACCATACCAGAAGGAATTTAGGTGCGAACCTTAATATAAGAAAAGCTGTTGAGATTTAGCTGCATGGAGAGAGGGAGAGTCTTGAAAAAAAGACTCTCCTGCACTCACGGAAAGACTTGTATTTCCAAGCTAATTTCATGCAAAAGCCTTTCGTTGGAAGATCGTGTGCAAAGATTCTGTGTGGGCCTACTATGCTATTTGTGATAAATCCAACCTAATCATTTTAGAACATGCGACAAAAAATGAGGAGGATCCAAAAATTAAATGGGCCACATGAGAGGAAACAAGGGAGATTTAGTGACCACCGTTGAAACATTCATATGGCTACAAAAGTTTTATATCAGTTTATGTTCCCGGTGTTTTCATTTCATCTCAATGAAAATGCCTTATAAATGGTTTGGATGGAATATAAACATCAAGGTGGAGCCTGTAAAGGTTTCAAAGGTAAGCATTCCTTTCCCCACTGTTTCATCTCATATGGCCCACTAGAATTTTAGATCCTTCTCATTTTTGGTATAATTTCCTAAAATGATATCTAAAAATGAATGGACGAATTGGATTTCACACAAAGATCACAGTGGGCCCCACACAAAATCCTTCCACAGGATCTTCATGGAAAGGCTTTAGCAGGAAATCCCGTCCCAGGGTCTGGGAAAAAGACTGGCTACTCCATGATGTATGTGTTTCATCAATGCCGTCTATCTGCTTTTCTAGATCATTTTATGGTATGAGACTAAAACTGGGGTATATCCCAATCTCAAGTGGACCACATTACAGGATACAGTGTTGAATGGACGTTGACCATTAAAATTTTTTTGAGGGCCATAAAAGTTTTGAATCAAGCTGATCTTCATCTGGGCCTGTATGACCAAATCAAAATGTCAAATAAACAGTACAGGAGATCTAATTGATAAACCTCTCTTTATGACTTGCCCATTGAACTCCAAATACATCAATGGAACTCGAAGTTGAGGGAATTCTATCCTAAGCATCCCACCCCTGGCTTGGAAGAATCATTTGCTAGCTGTGACAACAGTAGCTCACTGTTTACCTGTGAGTGTTTGCAAGGATTTGAGCCCAGAATACGGAAAGACTGGGATTCTTGGAATTGGTCTGGCGGTTGTGTGAGGAAAAAGCCATTAGAATGTGGGAACAAAGATGGGTTCCTGAAGCTGGCAGGGATGAAATTGCCTGATTTTTCTATATCAGCAGGAAATGTTAGTGTAAGAGATTGTGAGCTGGGATGCCTTAGAAATTATTCTTGTACAGCTTATGCTTATACTAATGTGAGCTGGGTATCCTGGAAATGTCTGATTTAGGTTGGAGATTTGATATCTTGTGGAGAATAAAGAAGGCACCGTCGATCTCTACCGGCGTCTTGCCAGTTCTGAGCTTGGTATGTTTGTCTCTCTAATTTTAATTTCTTGGTTGGATAATAGGATACAATTTGTCATAGCAGCCTAAGTAGTGGACAGTTGAATGGAGCAGTCGATGCAATTGGGTGCTATTTTGGATGGACCATGATGCCAAAATCATGCTTTGATCTTGACCGTTGTCTTTTTTTCTTTCTTTTCACCATCTGTTTGAATACAAACAACAGATTTGTGATCCATGTTAGGGCTGGATTTGACATATAGGCCTGTTAACTCATCTGGACCAAAAATAATATTGGTTATTATTTTTGTGTATTCTGTAGGGTGAAGTGGATTGTCCATTCTACCTCAAGACTGGCGGGTGAGATTCATGTCTGCAGGAATTATTTTGGTCACCTGCCTAAATGACGGTTTTGGTGTAGTGAACTCACCAAAATACCATCACTGGCCCACTTAAAATCAGTTCATCAATCTCCTTCTTCAAAAGGGTGTTGAGCCAATTAGCTCCCCCACCACCATTGATTCTGTGGGATGGTTCTTTGATGGGGTGTTGGGCCCGAGAACTCATCATCACTTCTTTCTTCTTCATACAATATGAAGCAGGGAAGGACATGAGGTCGAGCACCATCTTACTCAAGAGGATAAGAATTCCAAATTCACGGAACTTCACTGGACTCCTCAGAGAGACTTCTCGAATCCACGAGGAAAGAAATCAAGAAAATATAAATAAATTCCAATAAATTCGAAATTGATTGATGAATGAATAAAAACGAGTTCACAACCCTTTATATAGGGATACCAAGAGAGAAATCAAAATCAAACTACAACTAAAAGTCTTAGAGGTGCAACTCAAAATTATATATTTTATAGCGTCCGATAACTCATTACGGATTGCTGATTTAAGGTCTGACCGTCTGGATCGCTTATGTCGCTGACTGGGCCTTTTCTGATCCATCTTGGCCATGTAACTGACCGCAACCCTCTCTATATCACAATATCCACGATTGATACTTCCCACTGGCATTGATTCTATATCTGAATGAACGCCTCTGATCGATCCAATTCCTATAGACCCTGGTGGGCCCAAGATAGATGCATCAATCCCGACTCTTCTTAGATCACCAGCTCTGATATCACCGGCAACTTTCAAATCTCTAGCTGTAGGATATCCATCCCACCAATGGACTCTTTTACGCTGCGGTCGGTCCACAGATACAGGACAGTTTTTCTATGGAGCGGTAGTTCCTCTTCCTCAGAAGACGAAGGAGTAGAGGAATTGCAGGCTTCTGTGGCATCACCCCTGGTGGAAATAGGGCTACAACATATACGATGTGTATCATCCTAAAGAAAATGATAACCAGGAGAAGGAGGACGACCATAATGTAGACGGTGGTCTCGACGGCACATAGGGGGAGGCCGCAGGCCAAGGCCAAGATCATGATATATGATGAATTGTAATCTGTTTTCTGATTATTGGGCCTCATCTTGAAAATAAAAACTGAAAGAAAAGAACGTAAAAAGAAAGATTAGAGAGATGAAAAGAAGAAGAGATAGAGATGGCAAGATGGAGGAGAGAGATTTAGAGAGAAGTAAGGAGAAGGATCTTTTGAAAGAGAAAAAGAAAGGGAATGGCTGATGTTGATGTTGTAATTGGAGTTTTTAAAAGGAAACTGAGATTTATAAACCAATTTCCTGCTAAAGCCTTTCGCATGAAGTTCCTGCGCTGGGAACTCAGGTGGGGCCCACTGTGATGTTTGTATGGAATCCACCCTGTCCATCCGTTTTGTGAGCTCGTATTAGGCTATGAGACCAAAATTGAGCAGGATCCACGACTCAAGTGGGCCGTGCTAAAGGAAAAGGTGGTTAGGGAAATTCCTACCGTTGAAATCTCCCTGGGTTCTACAGTGATGTTTACATGCCATCCATACCGTTAATAACGTCGTTCCTACTGGGATGAACTGAAATAACAAATATTACAATGATTTAAAACTTCCGTGGCCCACGAATATTTCAACTGTCAAAATTCAATTCTCACATTTTCGGTCCACTTGAGAATTGGGTACGGTTCATTTTTGGGCTCATGTCCTAAAATGAACTCACAAAACGGATGGACAGAAATGATTTCTCAAAATCATCACAGCGGGCCCCACCTGAGTTAACAGCGCAGGAACTTCTAGCGAAAGGCTTTCGCAGGAAATCCGCGTTTTGCGTCCTACACCAGCCCGGACTGTAATCCGTCCGGGCAGGAAACGGATTGGCTACTCGCCCTGACACCAGCCCCGGAGCTGGTGGTCGGTGCTCTGTGGGGTCCACCATGATGTATGTGTTTCATCCATTCTGTTCATCCATTTTTAAATATCATTTTATGTATTTATCCAAAAAATGGGAGGGATATAAATCTCAAGTGGATCACACCACAGGAAAAAAATAGTGATTGGATATCCATCATTTAAATTCTCCTAAGGCCCGATGTACTGTTTATTTGACATCCAATCCGTTGATTAGGTCATAAAAACCCAGATGAAGGGATAAACAAAGATCAACTTGATCCAATACTTTTATGGCCCCAAAAAAGTTTTTAACGGTCGAAGTTCATTAAACATTGTTTCCTGTAATGTGGTCCACTTGAGACTGGGATATACCTCATTTTTTTTGTATTACCATAAATTGATCTACAAAAATAGATGGACCGAATGGATGAAACACATACATCATGGTGGGCCTACAGAGCACCGACCACCAGTTCCGGGGCTGGTGTCAGGGGGAGTAGCCAATCCGTTTCCGTCCGGGCAGGGCTATGTGGAACCCACCGTGATGTAAGTGTTTCATCCACGCCGTTCATCGCTTTTCTCAAATCATTTTAAGGCAGAGGCAAGTCCACAGCTCCAACGCACCACACCAAAGGAAGCTGCAGTGATGATGACACCCACCGTTGAAACCTTTCTAAGTGTCACCGTCATGTTTTATTACAATCCAACCTACTCATAAGGTCATGTTGATTAAGTGAAAACACAAATATTAGCTCGATACGAGACTTCTCCAGCTCCCAAGAAGTTTTTAATGGTGGAAGTTCAGTGCCCACTTTGTGGTCCACTTAAACTTTAGACTTGCCTCAGTTTTTGAATTATATTTTAAAATGATCTTAGAAAAATGATGAACGGTGTGGATAAAACTCTTACATCACGGTGGATCCCACATAGCCTTGCACGGACGATTTACTGTCCGGCGGGGGTAGGATGCAATCCACAACTTCACGTTACATTAGGGTTGTACATCGAGCTGAGTCGAGTCGAGGTGGTCCAAGCTTGGCTTGACTCGTCCATGTTATACTTGAGTTCGAGCTCGAGCTCGAGCTCAACGTTGAAGCTTGGCTTGTTTGCCAAAGCTTTCGAGTCAAGTTCGAGTTGAGCTAGTGGTTTGAGTCAAGTCGAGTTTATCTCAAGTCAAGTCGAGTTTACCTCGGTAGGGTAAAGGAAAGAAAGAGGGAATGAGGACGGGTAGCGTTGGGTAAGATTTTTTAGTAAAAACTTTTAAGTTTTAACTTTTAAAAAAAAAAACTTATATATATATATATATATATATATATATATATATATATACACACACGAGAAAAGGTACTATGCGCTCGAGCTCACAGGTATGTCCCATGAGGTCGAGCTGTGTGGGCCCCACCGTGATGTGTTTCGAACATCTACCCCATCAGTCAGATGCATCATTCCATCGTGGGCCTAAGTCCCAAAAATCAAGTCAATCCATGACTTGTGTGGGCCACACCACATACAGAAGTGGAGAGGGGCCGTACACCATTAAAACATTCATAACCATTTTTGAGGGCCCACCGAGATGTGGTTTGTAAATCCAGCCCATCCATTATGTGTGTCCCACTTGAATGAGGGTTCAAACCAAGTTTCAAGCGCATGTAAAACTCAGGTGGGCCCCACCAAGTACAAAAAAATATACCTAAAGAAATGAGCAGCAACCGCGGAGGATGTGGGTGTGTCCGAGAGAACACTCAGTCAAGCCCAGAAAGAGCTCTGCCAATACCACAAAAGCGATGCCCCTACGGAACAAAACACGGCGGAACACGTCTAACAGAACTGCCAAAGATGACCATCGCCAGCTTGAGAAAAGCAGCTTAGCCAAGACACAAAATATCAGTGCATTCAAGCACTGAAGCTGGCTATCTGACCCGGGGCCTCCTCGGGCGGTAGAATAAAGATCATACAGAAGCTCCAACGAAAGCTTACCCGCCCTATCCTCTGCAGTAGGAAGAGCGGCCGAAAATCCAAACCATGAGATCAGATCAGCAGGACGAACTGGCTCAGACGAGGGGACATATGGCTCCTGAGTGAGAGGAAGGCCAGATAAGCGCGCAAACTCCGCCAATGACGGGCCCAGCTCCAAGTCATTGAAGAAAAATAAGTTCAACGCTAGAACCCAATCATACAGAGCCGCACTCAACAGTGGTCAGTCTAGGCGAACTCGATGAAAGTGAAGAACATCTCGGAAGCCCATGGAGCCCAGCTCGAAGATATCGGACTCGGTTAAGCTCTCGATCCAGACGTGCAATCATTCAGAGCAGGTGCCGCGTGGCTGTAATCGGCAAGTCCTAACAGGAACGCCCTTTACAATATGGACCCCTGGGTCGACAAAAGCATCATCAAAGATAGGCATCCCCTCATCTAGCAGGTCTATCTCATGGTGACAGAAGAAACCGGACTCACCCATCGCGTCCCGAAGAGTGCCCTGAAAAGTTGCAATAGGTGGGCCCAAGCCGCCAGCAATCACCACCTCAGGAGCGGTCTGAAATATACAAGCCCCAAGAGCCACAACACCTAAAGTGTCCCAGTAGTTGACCGGACCAATGTCCAAATCCCTAAGAACAGCTGTCTGTCCCATCACCGCCTCGAAATCTGCATGAAATACCTGACCCAGGCCATCTGCAAAGAATCCATCAACTATCAGATTCAGACCGCTCAAACCTCTAAGGTAGGGCTCGCCACCCATCTGAGCCGGATCCATCACATCTACACCATCCATTATGATCACCATGACATCATCCACACCATCCATACTCATCATTCCCATGGGCCCACCATCCATCACCATCGTCAAAGCATTCGTACATCCTATCCATCCATCACACCAACACCCACAAATCCTGGTGGCCCATCTGGTGTAGTTCCATCAAACCCATCCACATCATCCAACCCAACCTCATGACCACCATCAATGGAGATAGGAGTCATGCCATAAATAACATTAACCTCCTCCAAAGAACCCATTACTCCTCCACCAACCTCCATCAATGCACCCATAAATGGGTTCTCACCACCTTAAATAAAGGACCCACCACCCATCTCCCCTTCCTTCATGGATCCACCTCCATCATGACCAGCCATAAAGGACAAAGAGGAGGAAAAGACAAGGGAGAAAAAGACAAAGAAAGAGGACAAAAAGGAAGGAGGGGGAGGCAAAGAGAATGATCAGACAGTCAGGGTGGAGAAAGAATGTCCAAAAAGGGACTAGAGAAGGTACAGAGAAGAAGAGGACTCGCTGGAGGAAAAGATGGACAGAGGCGGTAATCCGATTACTGCCAGCGGTACTCCAAATACCGCCATAGTCAGACTACCACTGGCCCATCTGATAACTGTTTTCTTCTTTTTGATGAGGCCATCTACAAGGTGGGGCCTGAAGAGTACGGAGGGATTAGTACCAGATTAGTTTAGCTCAGTTGAACAAAACCAACATGCCAAAATCTCATCTACTGTAAATCCCCAGCTCAAGATCTAAACTAATTGTAGCATCCAATACGGATTTTGATAATGGAAAGGAAAAAAAAAATCATACCTCAAGATACATGTCTACTGCCTGGTAGATTCCATCATATGAATCCCTTGCCGAGTCTGGCAGTGCTGTGACTAGGGCGATGAACTTCGATGGTTTTAAACATGGGTCTGGAGCCACCTCTGAAACATACATGTCCATCAAACTCCCCACCCTCTTCAATCTACTCGAAGAGGCCCTACCACTGCTTCCGAGAAAAGTCAGCGACAGTAGTCAGACTACCACCGGCGGTAGTCCAACTACCGCCCCGGCCCACATTTGCGTGCAGTCAACGGTGGGGTCCAATTCCAGGACCCTAGGGACCCATTTCACCTCCGGATAAAGGCAAGGGCCGCCAACAACAATATTCGAAGAACCAATGGCAAGAAAGACAGGCGTGAAAAGTTTTTGCATAAATTTGAGTAAAAGTTGTACAAAAAGCCAGCATACGAGATACAATGGAGGCTAGTCATCCTCATCAGGAATGTACTCATCTCTACCCTTTCGGCGAACATGCGGACTCAAAATACTGCCACTGACAAAGCGCGTACCATCACCATGAGCATAAGCGGGCTGCAACATGGGACCAATACCATACTGCTCACACCAGGAGCTATACTCTCTCGCCGGGTCGGCGAAGGCGCTAGCGTCAAAGCCCTCCAAAGTAGCAGCTAGCTCTCACTCTGGCATCGTCCTCCAATCAAATGGCCCAGATGGTGGGCTACACGGGACGAGAGGACTCCTCTCCAACTGCCAGAAGAGCCTCTCGCCAAGGTACCATTTCGTCACCCAAGTGTCTTCCAGGATACGACGCCGTTTTGAGGCTTGGAAAGCCTCCTGGGCATCAAGAGAAAGGGCCGCGTTCGACCGAAGATATGGCCGAGTATGAAACTGCACAAATAGAAGGACACGCGTTAAGTACATTGCAAAACAACACAGGGCAGCATGAAACAAGATAATCACTTACATCATCAAGGATCAGGGCATCGATGTTCGACCTCCAGGTGAGATAAAAAAATATGTGTGTATGGTTGTGGTTATCCTTGTACCACAGCATCATGTGAGGAAAAGGAGGTGAATGATCAATCAAGGTGGGTACCAAGTGAGGAAAGTGATTGAAGAAACACACCTACATGCGGTCATAGTTAGCGGTTAATTTCGATCATCCTGAAAATGTAAAGAGTCAGACAAATGGGATACCTCAACAACTGGATAGAAGCCAGTTAAAGATCGGCTAACGCAATGGCTGGCCTTGTCCAGTCCTTCGTACAAATGAGCAAGAAGAGCAGCATTCCAATTGTACGGAGTAGGGAAGGTGATATCTGCCACCAATGCTAATAAGTGGGAACTCACGAGTTCGTTCCCATGGCAGAAGATCATCGCCCCCATCGTATACAATATCAGGGCGCGAACCTTCACAATGGCTGCAGCTTCAGTCTCAGGGATATGACGAGCAAAGTTCGAGGACAGCCAAAGCAACCTAAACCGATGGCCAGAAAAATCTGAAGCATCTGGCATCATCCCCAGAAGACTCATCCAATCATCCTTAGAAGGTACCGGGAGATCATCCTCGAAAGGGACAGATCCCCCGTCATACCTAAGCCCTAGCTGCATGTAGATATCATACGGGGTAATCCCCCACTCTCCAAAGGGCAAATGAACAGTGTGAGTCTCAGCATGCCACCGCTCCGCCAAGGCCGATAGAAAGGACATGTTCGTCTTGCTTAGACGAATCTGGAACAAACTGGCGAACGGGGTGCGCTCTAGCACCTCGAAGAAAAGAGGCTGCGGATCATGAAACCAATCTGGCCAATGCGTCCTAACTCCGCGTCCTGTCAGGATCGCAGGTGCACCACCCTCCCGAGCCATGTCAGACAAGTGACGACCCTCAGGTGGCACAAAACAAGGGTCGACTGACTGATGAGAAGAACCGGCCTCACTCCTACCACGACGAGGCATGCTGCATAAACAGCACCCACAGGTAAGCATCCTCGAACTATCTAAGGCCCATTTCAAAAGCCCATCTAAAGGCCCATTTCAAAAGCACATCTAAAGGCCCATTCCAAGGCCCATTTCCAAGCCCACTTCTTAAGGCCCATTCCAAAAGCCCATCTCAAGGCCCATTTCAAAAGTCCATTTTCAAGGCCCATTTTTAAAACCCATACTCCCACGTCCATAATCCAGGCCCACACTCACAAGTCCATCTCTGGGACTACATATTCAAATAAACACATCTGGCCACATCAAGATCATGATGTGGGGTTCACTTGACAAATCCCATCCATACATCACTCACAAAAAGCAATCGATCATCAAAGTCTATGCCATCAAAGCGCTCAAGTAGACCCTAAATCTCCCATCCAACGGTCCAGATCATTCAAAAATACAAAAATATAAAAAAAAATCCTAAATAAAAAGGTGGGGCTCTTTTCTTATCATACCCCACTCTAACAAAAAAAAAATAACAATAAACAAATAAAAAAATCTAGCTAATCACTTGGCCCAAAAACAAAAGTCCAACAAAATCCAACAATTGAGATCTAATCAATCGGTCCAACGGTCTCGATCATGGCTCTCCCAAAGTCCAAGAGAAGATCCAAACCCATCAATGGTTCCCTCAAACAAGAGAAAATGGTGATCCAACAAAATCCAAACAAAATTACTCAAAAGGATGATCAAGTCACCTGAAAATGAGAAAGGGGAAGAAAATATAAGCCAAAAAACCAACAAAAATCTTCACCAAGGAGCTTCCAAGGACCACAATGGAGTCCCTGGACGTCCAAGGGACGGTTTCAAAAAGAGGAGAAGGAGCCATCATTCAGACCAGCGCACACAACGAACCAGCAGGCAAAATGGTGGACCGGCGGTAATCAGACTGCCGCCCCCGACCAGATTCGCATGAGACAGCGGGCTTGTCCCCTTTGATAGGATGGGACTCCGGATCTTCCCTTGGACATTAGGTAATAACCCAAGAAAAGACAAAAGAGAGAGAGAGAATATTCCTCTCATAATTTCATCTCAAAATCTCACAAGAAATTCAAAATCTCGCGAGAATATAAGAATCTTAATAAAGTAAAGTTGGAAATGTTGATATATATATATATATATATATATATATATATATATATATATATAATAAATAAAATAAAATTAGCCCCATTAATTTATTAGTGGAGGCCATCTATCAGGTCACAAAATCCAAACGATCTCGACCATCTTGATCAAACGGATCTTCCAAATATATTTAAAATATTAGCCCCATTAATTTATTAGTGGAAGCCACCCGAAAAAAAAAAAAAAGAGAGAGAAAAATCCCAAAATATCTTCAAACAGAAAACGTTAGCCCTGCCAACTCATCAGTGGAGGCAATGCGACTGCTTACTTGACTTGTGCAAATAAAAACTGAACAACGACGCCCACCCGCGAGATTGAACAAACATTTAAAAAAAATTCAAAATTATTTTCAAATAAAGTCCCCAAGGAATCTAACTCCCAAGGCAATAACTTTCAAACAATGTACGTGATGCGCAGTACACTGAGGAATCTTCCATATTCTCCAATTGCGGTCATGCAAATAGCTAAATAAGATTCGGTCTCCCCCGATTTTCTCAAAGGATAATCGAATTCGTACATGATACATGTACGATTGGCCCAATCTTTATATCTGGATAGTTATACAAATGCTAGTAAAAATGGATGGATTTATTTATGGGAAGAATAATCAAACTCAAAGTGACAACAATTTATGGTAACCAAAGTAGCAGAATTAGCAGACTGCATGGCAAAAGATTACCTGCACATACCTAGTTCGGGATGTTGGTAAAATTTGATCGAGTCCAAGTCGGCGTAGTGAGTTCCCCGTAAGGCCGCACCAACGCGCAGGGCAGCTAACCACTTTGACGATCAAATGGAACGAATACTCCTAAGGTGATTACATAGCAAAGGAACAACAGACCTAACAGTACGAAAATCCTCGTAAAGCCGCACTAATGCGCAGAGGCCCTACTTTTGAACTCACCCTCCAATGCTATTAACAATCGGACATGAAAAGGTTGTGATTGGTGACCTGTAAAGCTGCGACGAATGCGCAGGGGACAATCACAACATTTTCCTCAACCCTTGTGATATGTACAAGTCATCTTTTTCCAAACAGTCAACTGACTATGATACAATGGTAGGCAACATTCGAATCACCATCCTTTCTGACCAGAAGGGTGGGCTTTGACCTTCGGTTGCTCACAACCTCGGTCAAAGATGAGCATCTGTAGACACCCCACCCAGACAAAATCTTGAGAAGTCTAAGATCATCTAGGAATCATGATTAAAACCTAAAACCTAATCCAGCTCAGACCTAAACATAACCCAAAACCCTGACCCAAACCCCAAACTTCCAATCCGCACCCTGAAATCCTAACCCAAACCGTTCAATTTACATACAGCCCCCGCTTATACCCTATGCCCTGACCAGAACCCTTCAACCAAACCTAAGTCCATCCATCTGAACCCTAAAATTTCAGAAAGGGGACCATCGGACAAACCAACACATCAAACAAGGCCACATGCTTGAGCCCGGCCCGAGCCCTTACCAGGCGGAGTCCAACTACCGCCGGCAGTACTCGGAGTATCGCCCCTCATGGCCCGCGTGTGAACCTTTGGGGACAGCTGTCCCAGCGTCCAAAAATCAGAAATTACCCCCCTTATCTGACCTTTTTACCGTTTTACCAACCCCAATAGCCAATGAAAGTGCACCACATGGCGTCTCTCTCCCCTCATCTAACCACCACTTGCCACATCAGCATTCACCCTTCTCAAATCCAGAAATTACCACATTGTCATTGGAGAAGGCTATAAATTTCCTTCTCCTCTTCACATTTTACATCAACCACTCCTCATTTCCAATCTTAAGTGAGAGGGAGAGGAAGAGAAAGGAAGAGAGTTAGGGTGAGGGAGAGCTCCCAAGCCTCCAAGATCAGATTTTTCTAGCCTCCTCCTAACCTTCTCAATCCCAAACCCAGCCTAGATTGGTCATGGTACGACCCATGTCTTAGCCTACTTAAGTTCTATCCAAAGATCCTCTTATTTTATACAAGCATTCATCATGACATTTATTCTCTTCTCAACCCCCCTACTTCTCTAGATCTCTAGTAAACGTATGATCTGTGACTTACCATACACTAGATCTTGTCACATTAAAAATTCCTAGTGATCTAGTCCATTTTTCTTATCTCTTCGCATAAGCATCATCACATCTACCTTCTAGACACGCCATTGGATGTATGCTTTGTCGCTTGCTGAAACATCGGATCTTGCCACATCAGAAATCCATGTGTGTATCTAGTCCTATCTCGACCACATCATCCATCCCTTGAGATTGTTTTACCACACAAAGTAGAGACCGTACGTTCAAACAGGCAGAAAGGGTGCCTAATACCTTCCTTCTTTGTAACCAAGGTTCCTTACTCGGAATCCCGGATCGTAGACCAGGAGTCAATCTGAGGTAGGAGAGTCTCCGAATTTCTCCAACCTTGTGTATTCTGTGGGTTCTAGCCGACCGTGGAATTTTGAAATTAATTGGCTAGTGGCGACTCTAACATCCACAAATCAACCTAATCACCCCACCACGCCAAATTAGTGTGGGCATCGATTTTCAGTGTCTACACCAGCATAGGAACTTCCTGTGAAAGCCTTTCGTAGGAAATCCATGTCCCGTAGATTGCGAGCCTCTGGATTTGATGTGGATTGTGTGGTCGGCTTGAAATCGGATTGCCTACTGAGTTACTCAGTATTCTTTTATCACACTGAGTAAACTCAGTTTGGCCTACCATGAATGTGTGTGGCTTATCCACGTCGTACATTTGTTTTTCCGACTAATTTTAGCAGTTGAGAAAAAATTGAAGCATGCACAAAGCTCAAGTGGACCACACCACTGGAAACAGTGGGAATAATGACTTCCACCGTTGAAACCTTGGTAGGCCCCACAGTGATGTGTATTTGTCATCAAGCCTATTCATAAGATCACACGAACATGGATGAAAGAAAAACACAAATAACAAATTGACCCAAAACTTTTGTGGCCCCTAAGAAATTTTCAACGGTATAATTTCAATTCACACCGTTTCCCGTGGTGAGGTCCACTTGAGATTTGGATATACTTTGTTTTTGGTCTAGAGCCCTCAAATTATCTTTTAAAATGGATAGACGGAGTGGATAAGATATGTAAGTCATGGTGGACCCCACAAAATTATCTTAGTTTACTCAGTATGCTTAGCGTGCTGAGTTACTCACTACACAATCCGCGTCCTCCTCCCTTCAACGAGGCGTGAAGACTTTGTGGGTCCACCGTGACGTATTTGTTTTATCCACGCCGTCCATTCATTTTTCTAGCTCATTTTAAGGTAAGTTGAAGAATATCTAAAGCTCAAGTGGACCACACCATTAAAAACAGTAGGTCAACCCTCTTCACAAGGGCACATTGACATGGATAAAAGAAGAGTTTGGATCCTCTGTTTCTTAGAGTCAGTGAATCGCTAACTCCAACATTTTCATTGGTCAGCTCATGAGATTGCCACGTAGGTAGCTTTTTATTATATTAAAAAATAAAAATCCCTCCTCTATTTCCTAATGGTGACGGCAGGCCCTCTCACGATGCTTTCTATTTCTGTTTTCATATTGGGGATTTTTTTCTGAAATTTCTTCTCCTATCAAAATTTCTAGATTCTAATTTCAAAATTCTTCCTATTTTAGAAATTAATTCGATCAAAGCTGTCATTAGAAGAAAAATGCTTATTTTTCTTTTGACGATTCATGGCCCCTCCTTCCTTAATCTCTCTAGCCCATTTTTCTATATATAATGGATTCACGATACGCTGCCTGCTGATATCCGATCTCCGCTCATTGAAGTCTATTTCATCCATTCCTCCCTTGATGATTCACTCCATTTTATAGGTATTTTTTGTTTTACAGATTATTTCAATAGCATAAATTATTCCAAAAGCATATATTTCAATGGCAGAGATTATTCCAATAGCATAGATTTATAATACTCTGTTTAGATCATTCTAATAACATAGATTCTTGATCAATTTATTATTGTAAAGTAGGTCATTTATTTTCAAACACTATTTTTACTTTTCAGGTCAATGAAAAGTACAAATTTCTTCAAATCATGCATACCATGTGAAGTGGAGGACACGTCTCAATCATGACCTCATATAGACATTGAATTAGAAATGGATATAAATGAATTAAGAAGCTCTAATGCATCTAGGGGTGTAACATCCTGGATTTTTGCCAACCTGGAGTTAGACATCCTTAGGTAATGGGTCGATCATAACACCTTATTAACCTCTCAAAACTTAATCCCAAAGTGTAAAATCCTTTTTTAACCCATTTCCTTCAAAATCTCACCTTTCACCACCTTATTCTTCAAAATTCTCTAAGTACTTTCATATTAGATACTAATCCTAAAGTTTAAGTGATGAAGAATAATACTTAAACTAAAATTTACTATAAATAGTAAATTAATGAATAAAGTGAGTTTTTGACTATTTACCTTATGTAATATGATAAACTAAATAGGTTATTTGGATAAATCAGCTTCTCCTACCCCAAAATCATATATTACATGTCGAATAACTCATTTCGATTTATAAAATACACCTATTTCAAATATCGGATGGCGAAACCACCAACGGACTGTCCAGCGAACGGCGAGGCCTCGCCGTCCAGCGGGCAGGGCGACCCGTTTTCTGTAATTTTTGTCTGACTTTAAAAAGTCATATCTCCATCGATATAACTCTGATTTAGGTGATTCAAAAGCCAGATTAAAGCTTGATGAGTCTAGTTTCATATAAAAATAAGTGAAAAATATAATAAAAATTTTAATATAGTTAAATATAGGTCATTGTGACAGCTGTCCGAATATCATTAGTTTGGACAGCTGCTACTTCCAGAATTTATAGAATTTTTCTACAACACGAAATCTAATGAAATTTGGTGGAGACGAAGTAAACTTAATGATGAATTACTAAAAAAATAATTAAAATAATATACTAATTAAAAATACCAGAAATGGACGTAGAACTGCCCTAGGACCATATTCTATCATAATTATGGCGTAATTTAGTTAAGTACTAAACTAAATAAGTGGTGGAATTAGCTTGAACCACTTTCTATACAAACTGCAAGACCTAAAACCATTAAATTCACCAACTCAACATTAATTAAAAACCTAGGATCAATCTCAAAACCCAGTTGCTCTCGGGAGCGCATTGAAACTCCGTATCGGACCTGGACCGCACGTCGAAAGTCCGATTACCGCGAAACTATACAGTTATGACTGCCTTACTGGGCTTGACAACCATCTCAGAAATCAAGTCCAAACTGTATCCAAAAACGCACAACTTGAGTCCGGACCGAAGTGTGTGAGAAACGTGAATATCTTTAGAAAATGAACTCAGATTTAAGTAAATTGGGTCATTCACTTACAGGTCAAATTCACTTACAGGCCAATTTAAGGTTTCTGACCATCAGATTCTAACCCAATTACACCCTTGGATTAGGAAAATTTTCCTGCACAGGTCAGTGTATTTGTGGCCCTGATCGAGTGGCGATGACCGTTGAACCGAAACTGATCCTCCATGGTCGATCCATAAATCTGATCGGACCAAAATCTTAACCTGGCCTAGATCCAATGTTAGGGGACTTACCTCAGACCGTGGGCAGAATGAACCTCCAAATGAACTCCGTTGGACAGAAACAGCCCCTCTTTGGCTATAACCTAAGTATACCATGGCCCTGGGGCCATTTTCGTCAATTCTGGGCCTATATAAGGACCTTAACCCACCCTTCTCTCATTCCATACAAGTTTCAAACCCTAGGAGAGAGAAGAGAGAAAAAGAGAAGGAAAGAGTGAGGAGAAAGTGAGAGATCGTTAACCCTAATCATTCCACCATTCCACGAGCTGAATCGCTTTTCTCGTGTTGCTACACCGGCCATTCTGATTCCGTTGTTGGGTAAGAAGTCCTAACCCTAATCTATTTTAGGTATCCAGATAGATGAATCGGCGAAATAGCTAACCTATTTCGTGATTCAAGTAGCCGTTGTGTCGTAGACAAAGACGTATTGTTCAAACTGAGCTGATACAAGTCTACTGGCGAAAGGTGTGGACTGTAAACGTTTAGGTTATGGTTTTCAAGGCTTTTAATGTCAGTTAATGATTTATGACTAACTTGATTGCTATCACATATGCTTAGATACGATGTTTTCCCGTATTACACATATATATGATCTATGTTGAAAATAATGCATTCCATGTGTTTGTTTAAATGTTTGTATGATTATGGAATTATGATTTCTGCTTGCCATGATTGTTGTTTGGGATTACATGATTGTTGTACGGGTGACAACTCCTATGTGGAAAGATTTGCTATAATATGTGTTTTAACTAATTTATTATATGTATGTGGTATGTGGAGTCTAAGTGTTTGATAAAATGCCTAAATGAAGAAATGCTTGTTGGAATGTATTTAATGAGGGTATTGAGATAGGATTCTCAATTCCCTTATCTATTATTGCAGTTTCTTTATGTAACCTATCTTACTATTATATGCCTTATGGATGAATGCCTGTGTATGATAACATCTATACTATTTGTTTGTTGAAATGCTCAAACGAGATTTATTTTTAGATTTGATTGTCACATGCTGTCTTTGGCCATCACATGTGAATGCTATTGTTTGGAGTGTGATTGGAGCTACGATGTAGTCCAAGCAATCGGTAATGGTTTACGATCGGAGGCCGAACTATTTTAGCTATGGCGGATATGTTCGAGAAATCTGAGTCGTACGGTAATTATTGACAGCGGTTAGGCCACGAGGAGTGCTTACGCGTTCCATGTCGATTAATTCAACGTATGCTCGTACCAGTCGAGCTTGACAAGTAAGCCGATTATCCTAATGTATGTTCACCATGTATGGACATTACTGCTTGAATATAAGGTACTTAACAGTGAAAAACCTGTTTAACCTTGGTACCACGATCTGCTAAGACTCATGAGCCGGGCATGGTGGTATAGGACACCTTGGTCGAGCTGTCGATCTACGCTGGGGTGACGAGCCTCCCCGTAGTGTCCATTAAGCAACTCATACTTCTAAGCCGAATATGGTGATATAGGACACTGTATTCGAACTGTCGGCCTACACTAAGTTGACGAGCCTTTCCCGCAGTGACCTAGAGTATAAACTAAGGCTTACGTTGATGGTGAGGAGCCTCTTCGTAGCAACCTGAACTTGCCTGTCCACTGCTTTTAAATCAGGGGTGACGTTGCCCTATAACTTGTCAATCGTATGTGATTAACTAGGATTGACGACCCTAGATGGATCATTATTTGGGTCAATGATATAAAGAGAGATACCTTAGCTTCCCAAATCTACTGTATGAATAAGTCTAATTAAGAACTTGGTTAATTACGCACATGCACCGCATTGCATGTGCCTTTGGCGTAGGAGTTGAGCACAGAGGAAAGGGTGCATGGGCAATCGTGAGATGATGTTGCAGAGAGAGTGTAGGCGATGGCATGCATCATTAACACATATCATCATTGCATTAACCAGAGTACCTAAGAATATTTGTTGTATTGCTTTATCATTACTGCTTGACTGAATTGATAACATATTAACATTTGCCTTATAGCTCCACTGAGTTGATCACTCACTTCCACTCTGGGACGGTGTTTTAAAACACCAACCAGACTCTGTTGTAGTTTCAGGTGATGATGAGGCTCACGAGATGGAGCCTGTCTTTTATGATGACGAGGAGGAGTTCTCCTACATGCAACTCTCTGACGGGTCTATGTAGACCTGGAGTTGCATATCGAGGCTACAAGGATATGGATAGATGACATTACATTTTATCATTTTGTATATTTTGAAATTATACATGTAACTATTTAACCTGGTGACATGTTCATACTCTGGGGACTTATAACCACTTATATGCTTTATATATCTATCACAGTCTTCCGGTTGCGTAATTTAACTTTCTAGAGTATGATATGTTGTTTTAGTATAATCCCACTCATGTTTAATGCACTAATACGGACAACATTTAATCATCATCATCTATATTGCATAAGCGATGCGTTGGAACTCGGGAGTTGAGTTTCTGCTCGACCCCCGATTTTCAGGGCGTTAAAGTTGGTATCAGAGCATGATTTGGATTAAATTAGACCTAGGTTATGGGTAACACGACGCACTTTGACGCACTCTTATTTAGGAAGGGGGCAATGGAATTTAGAGAGAACATTAGGATCCCAAGGTTTTGCCGACAGGCGAGATCGAATACTGTAATTTAGTCCACCACGTATCTTCGATCACGTGAATTGACCTAAGTCACCTCTAGGCCGTCGGTCGACGGGTTTAAGTTGTTAGTTGACAAATTCCAAACCTGAAACGGATCCAAATGGCGCGAATATGGGCGCGTTGGACCACAAAAATGGACCTTACGGGCCTAAGGACCCAAACCAATAAATTTAGAGCGGAGTAATGAGATGACTATAACCTTGGGAATGAGGATTATATAAAACTTGACAGTTTAGGGAATCAAATAAATTAATAACGTGAACCCTAGGACCTCCTTACGAGATGGAGCCTGTCTTTTATGATGACGAGGAGGAGTTGTCATACATGCAACTCTCTGGCGGGTCTATGTAGACCTAGAGTTGCGTATCAGGGCTACAGGGATATGGATAGATGACATTACATTTTATCATTTTGTATATTTTAGAATTATACATGTAACTATTTAACCTGGTGACATGTTCATACTCTGGGGACTTACAACCACTTATATGCTTTATATATCTATCACAGTCTTCCGCTTGCGTAATTGAACTATCTATGGAGTATGATATGTTGTTTCGGTATAATCTCACTCATGTTTAATGCACTAATACGAACAACATTTAATCATCATCATCTATGTTGCATAAGTGATGCGTTGGAAATCGAGAGTTGAGTTTCTGCTTGACCCCTGATTTTTAGAGCGTTACAAGGGGTGATTTAGGGAAGGATGAAAATGTATCTGAAAATTGGTATGAAATTTGAAACAGAGAAAGATGCATACGAGTTTCACAATAGTTATGGACAGAAAGCCGGTTTTAGTGTTCGGATGAATACTAGAAGTATAGACCGCAAGACAAGACTAGTGAAAATGAGAAAATTTGTTTGCTCCAGAGAAGGTAAACGATCATTTGATAAATGTAATGTACATGTGTAGCAACACCGTGATGAAACAAGAATAGGTTGTAAGACATACATGATCATTAGGTTGGGAGTTAACGGTAAATATCAAATTACTAATTTTAATAGAGTTCATAATTATATACTTGCATCTTCAAAAGAATCACATTTACTAAGATCAGAATGAAAATTTTCTGTAGCCCAAGTAATGGTAGTTGATGACTGCGACAGATTCGGTATAAAGCCAAAAACAACATTTAATTTAATGAGCAGACAAGCTGGTGGTCGACAATATGTTGGACATAATATGGTAGATTACAAGAATTACTTACGGACAAAAAATGATGAATGCAATGAAACAATTTGATGTTAAGGGTCTACTGTAATTTTTCAAAACAAAGCAAGTTGAATATCCAAAGTTTTTTTACTCTATTCAAATTTATTTTGAAGATCATATTACCAACACTTTTGGAGCAGATGAAAGAATGATTTTAGATTACGATCATTTTGGAGATGTGATTTGTTTTGACATGAGGTATAGAATAAATGAGTATGGACAACCATTTGCACCATTTCTTGGTGTTAATCATCATAGACATACAATTTTTTTTGAGGGGCTGCACTTCTATACGATGAAACCATTTATTCTTTCAGATGGTTGTTTAAAATTTTTTGTAATGTAATGTCTTGAAGAATGCCTCGAACCATTCTCACAAATCAGGATAAGGCGATGTCAAGTGCAATTAAAATGAAATTAACAAGAACAGTTCACCATATTTGTCTATGACATATGTTTCAAAATGCGTACAAACACCTAAGTCATTTATTTAATTCTTCTCAATCTTTTGGCAACGATTTTAGTAGATGTGTCTATGATTTTGATGATGAGGGTGAATTCCACCATGCATGGGAAAGAATGATTCAGAAATATGATATTACAAATAATACATGGTTGCAACAATTATTCAATAAAAAAGAAAAGTGAGCATTAGTGTATGAAAAAAAATGTATTTTGTGTTGATATGAAAAGCATATAACGTTGCGAAAGTTTGAACAAGGAGTTGAAGAGATACTTACATATATGGCAAAATATTCTAAGATTCTTTGAATACTTTGAACGATTGGTGGATGATAAAAGGAACACCAAATTAGAAGAAATTTTTAAAATGACACAAAGTTCACCAACTGTGTTGTTTCCTATTAATATCTTTGAGCATGTAACTAATGTCTACACAATGAACATTTTAAAATTATTCCAGTCTGCGTATATCAACAGTTTTGGTCAAACTGTTGAAAAATTAGAAGAGTCTGGGATGGTGATTAAATACCAAGTACGTGAAAGTAAAAAACATAAACTTCACATTGTTACCATGAACTCAACGGATGAGTTTATTTAATGCAGTTGCAGAAAGTTTGAATTTATGGGTATTTTATGTTCTCATATATTAAAAGCAACAAATCATACTCTAACAAAATTACCAGCGAAATACATCTTAAAGAGGTAGACATATTGGTGCATGGAAGATATCAGTACATCGTGAAAGAAAGTTGTTATGCTCCACGTTTCAAAACCGTGTTGTGGGCATAAACTGACGAGATCTTTAAACCGCTCCCAACATTGGAAGAATATTTCATCTTCCTTTTGGATGAAGTTCATAACCGACTTCCTCATGGTGTTTGTCTTATGGTATGGAAAGAATTTTTTTTTATGAACTCCTTCATTATGTCATTCCATGTGCCAATAGATCACGGACGTAGTGAGTGCAACCACGTCTTAACTTTCTCTTTCAAGGAGAAATGCAAAAGTTTCAGCCAAACCGTGTCCTCAGACATGTTAGGAAAGTATAAAGTGGCTATAACCTCGTCAAATTCTTACAAGTGCAGGTATGGACTTTCAGATTCAAGTCCAGGCTTTATATCTATGTTTCCTATATTTCCTAGAAAAACCATACATGAGGGCGTGCTCACCCCTGCTGGTTATAAGTAATCTTGTAAAGTACAAGGCGGGGGTGCATGGTGCACCTCATTCTCATCCTGGACTTCCACAACTCGAGGTTGCGGTTGATTTACCGGTTAAATTACAAGTTAATTTGCAGTTATAACCTCAATTACTCTAAGGATCTCGAGTGGTGTTTAATCTTGTGATGGATAGATAACCCCTCAACCAATCCTCCTTCACTCAAAAGACGTTGAGTGTTTTCACAGATCCACTTGGGCATGAAACATTCTCAGCCTCAGTTTCTGATTCTAACCTAAACCTGAAAGAAAGAAGGGAAATAGAAATCTAGATTTATAAAGAGAGAGAATCAGAAAAAAGTTACCAAATTAGAAGGTTCTATGTTAGGATCCTGCAAAAAAAAAAAAAAAAAAAGTTTAAAAAATAAATAAATAAGGAAAGCAACCTAGTTTCTAAAATTTAAAAAAAATAAAAAAATTTAAAAGAAGAGAGAAAAGTTTTTAAAAACATAAAATAGAAAGTTTCTAAAAATTAAAAAGTTAGTTTCTAACAACAACTTAGGAAAGTTTCTATTATAGAATTTGAAAGTAAAAAAAAAAAAAAAAAAAAAAAAAAAAAAAAAAAAAAAAAAAAAAAAAAGAGGAAATTTTCTAAAAACAGAAAAGGAAAGTTTTCAAACCTAGAATTAGAAAGCTAAGTTAGTTTCTAAAATAATTCAGTAAAAAACCCTAATCCTAAAAATAGAAAATAGAAAAACATTAATCTTAAACTAATTATAAAACCAGTTAATCTCAAAAAAATGCAATCGTTAATCTCTGGTAACGATGCCAAAAACTTGTTCACAACCCCAAGTGTAGGGTCGCGATGCAATAATAATCTCGGTGAGCCAAAGGTCGAATCCACAGAGACTAATCACGTGAATAATTCTGAAAGCAACTAGAAGTAAAACTAGAAGAAGATGTAAACCTAAATCTAGAAATAAAGGGAGTAATTGTGAGAGATTTAATGAAAAACTTGAGTAATTAAAGGTGGGAACTAGGGTTTCCAAGGATCCACTTGTAGAGATCAGGGAGATCTATTTTTAATTCAAGGACACAACTGGAATCGGAGTCTCATCTTATCCAATTGGATGATATCTCAATAAAACCAAATTTGAACTTCCTCTCAGCTTGTGGGAGGTTAAATTTGGCAAGAATGTCGGGCCGTGGGTGTCCCTCATGCGGGCCAAGTTTCATAGAGACATCCACAGAGAAGAAGACGGCAGTTCGTTGTTTAATTCGTCCCCTTTCTAGAGAAAAATCAGAGCCTTCTTCCCTTTCCTCTCAGCTAATGTGCAATGGCAGGTGGGTATGGGGGACCTCAACCTATGGACAAACCATTGGACGGGTTTGGGCCCCTTGCATCAGCTCGCATCTAGCCCCATTCCTGATGTCGTTCTTTCCCTCAAGGTCAGGGAGTTCCTGGGTGTTACTGGCCCCCTCCTGCCTTCAGCCGCCCACATCACCTACCTACCTCATCACGCCCTCTCTCACATCTTCAATGGAGGTTTTGCAATTTCAGATGAACGTCCATCCATCTTTTGGCCCCACGACCCCTCAGGCCTGTTTACGGTGAAATTGGCCTAGAAGGTGAGCAGAACCTCGTTTCCGGCTCCCAGGTGGAGTAAATGGCTATGGCACAAGGCTCTTCCCCCTAAAATCTCCATCTTCTGTTGGAGGCTGTTGTAGGGAGCTATCCCGGTGGATGTCCGCGTTCAGTCCAAAGGGATAGCGATGGCCTCAAAGTGTTGCTGCCGTGATGTTGATTCTCCCGCTCTCATCACTGAGTCTGAATCCATTTCCCACCTATTCCTGGTCGGTTAGCACGTTGCCTCTCTCTAGGCTCATTTCGGCTCGATTTTTGGTATTTCTCCCCTGCTCCACCACTCTATTGAAGGTAGATTATCACAGTAGCGTAGAGCCTCAGCCCCGGGTTGCGCCCCTGTTGTCACCTGCTCCCTGGTTCCTATTCTCATGTTATGGGAAATCTGGTGGGCGAGGAACGAAGCAAGATATGAGGGAAAGCTGATGAAGGTTCGGTCATCCATTGCGCATATTGAATGGTGGGCCAAAATCGTTCTTGATGATGTCCTGAAGGGGAGACTGTTGATTGCTCAGTTCAGGAACAGGCTTCGGTTTTACACTTCCCCCCGTCATCGTCATTTTTGCTCCCAGATCGTCGGGTGGAGAAAGCCGGCGAAAGGGTGGGTCAAGCTCAATGTGGATGGGTCGGCGAGAGGAAATTTGGAGTTGTCAGGCGGGAGAGGCGTTTGTGTCACGCCCTAAACTCGAAAACCGGGCTCACAGAATTCCCGATTGCCAAATCTGTCACCGATAGCCTCCGTAGTACCCCATTCTCAGGTCCCGGCACCCCATTCAAAGTAAACAGTTCATTTATGACATGTGTCCAATTCCTTAGTCCCGGTATATCAAGAGTCATGCACAACGGGAGTATTAATTAATTTCACAAGATCACAATTTGGAAGGGGAGTGAAATAGGTGTTACCCAAGGGAGCAGATTACGTAAGGCCCTGAGCTCACCCAAGATGGTGCGGCGCTTATCGTAGGGCCCACCTTGATGTTTGTATTCAGTACGCACGTCGTCCGTTTTTTCATATCATTTCAGAGCATTATCTCAAGAATCAAGCAGATTTAATTACCGGGTGGACCATATCAGTGGTGATTGACCCTTAATGGGCCATAAAGGTACTGGATCAAGTTGATCTTGCTTGAGTGGTAGACTCTCAAGAGTTTCAACACCCGGTCAAGGGTTCGAGTATCCATATGTGGTGCAATTCCACTAGCGTGAGTGTGTGGGGTGTGTGTGCGTGTGTTAAAAAAAAAAAAAAAAATTGATATTTTTTTTTTTAACCTTTATCTAGCTAGGCTTATATGACATTATCAACATATTGAATGGCAAAATAAATACTATGGAAACATTAAGGTGCACCCTAAAAAGCTTTTATTGGTTGGGTGTTCAATCAAGTTGGACGACATGGATAAAGAATAGAAACATCAAGGTGGCCCCCACGGTCTCTCTTGAGTGAGATGGGGTCTCACCTAATCCACTCCCATTAGCCCCTAGGGCTCCCTTCGATAATTTTTAACGTATTGTTGTTCATCCATTTTTCCAGCTCATTGTAAGACATCATTGCAAAAATTAAGGATATTCAATTTTCAGGTGAACCACATCATTGAAAATAGTGGTGATTGAATGCCGATTATTAAAAACTTCCCGAACCTCATCGTAATTAGGAGTGTCAATGGGTTGTGCTCAGGCTCACCAAAATCAGAATTTTGAATAGGCTTGGCCAAAACAGCTCAAAATCCGAGCCAAGACTAACCTTAGGCCCAACCTGTTGACACCACTAACCATAATGTTCATTTGTCATCCAACTTATTTATAAGGTTTGCGAGACACCACGTACTAATCCACTCCCTTTTGGAAGAAGACCTGATCTCGATCAAGGCATTACTAAAATTAATGTTGTTTGTTATTTTAAATGTTCTGCGCAATGAATCCATGCAGTCCGAGTTGGGGTAAATTGGATTGCGTATTGAGTTACTCAGCATGCTTTTATCGTACTGCATAAACTCACTTGAGCCCACCAACTAGTCCTGAACCCTATAATCTGGCACTTAAGACCCAAGGCCTGAGCCTGGCCAAGCTCAACATGGACCTAACATCAAACATTCAAAGTAAATGAATTGTGTACTGAAGATTGAGGTTTAGAATAACATATATATTTGTAGAATGTATTTATAAAATATAATGCATAATGAGATATAATGACTTAACCAAGCCTTACCTCAAAAATGATTGGGCCATGCATGTCTGCCCCAAGCTTGGCTATAGACTCCCTTATGTGTAGGTTTCATAATCCATTTGACCATGGACGTAGATCAAAATCTCCAAGTGGGCCACATCAAAGGAACATAATGCTGATTCTTGGGGACACAAAAGTCATGGATCAAGCTAATTTTTTATTATTTATTTATTATTATTATTATTTTAATCCTTCATCCAGGTCTGCATGAGCTAATCAACGGGTTAGATGCCAAATAAACATTACAGTGAGCCCCAGGAGGTTCTTAATGGTGAACATCCAATCACTATTGCTTTGATGTAGTGTGGTCCACCTGAGATTTAAATCTACCTCACTTTTAGGACCAAGCACTACAATGAGCTGGAAAAATGGATGAACGGAGTGGATATAATACATACATCATGGTGGGGCCCATAGAGCACCGACCACATGGATATGTCGTTTGATCCAAGAACCGTGCGAGTCCAGTTATAGAATTGTGTAGAAATAAGGTGCTTAGATCGTATGGATGTAAGATGCTTACTGCTTAGATCATATCTACCGGCATAAGGGCTTTGATCAACACACGTGTGGTCATCGACTGCTTTCAAACCAATCCATATATGTGTGACTGCCCATAAGAGCTGGACCGTCCAGATTACTATCAAAGCAATTCAGGCTGTGCTTCTGCACTGCCCGTTAGATCTGGAGCGTCTATACTGTTGTAAGTGAAATCAGACCGTGCGTGTGCACTGCCCATTAGATCTGAACTGTCCATATTATTGCACGTGGGCAATCCAGACTTTGCATGTGCACTGCCCGTGATCAGATGTCGATCTTCCATATTGATACAGGACACAAGGGACTCGGATTGGGTAGCTCACCACCCACGTGGGCACCGTGTGCTACTCGAAAAGCTTTGTGGGCCCCACCGTGATGTATGCTTTATCCACACTGTTCATTCATTTTTCCAGCTCATTTTAAGTTATGAGCTAAAAAATGAGGTAGATCCAAATCTCAAGTAAACCACACAACAGGAAATAATTGCGAAGGCTCACCATTAATAACTCAAAGGTTTACAAAAGCTCTGGATCATGTTGATATTTGTGTTTTCCATTCGTCCAGGTCTATGTGATCTTATAAACTGGTTAGATGGCACATAAACATTACAGTGGAACCTTAGAAGCTTTTTATAGAAGGTGTTCAATCACCATTGTTTCCCGTGGTGGGGTCCATTTCTGCCTCGCGGGGCAAGATGGATGAATGGTAGGGCCCATAGAGTTTTTACAGCACCACACAGTACAAACGTCAGTGTTGTGAGCTACATTACGCAATCCGAGTCATACAAACAGGGGTGTCAATGGGCCTGGTTAGCCCGTCGGGCTTTTGGGCCTTGGGGTTTCTTCTCTGAGGGTTGAGCTCCGGCTCTCTCTCTCTCTCTCTCTCTCTCTCTCTGCAACCGTTTTGGGCTCAGGCCAGGCCTGTTATATGTATTCGGGCTGGGCTCAGGCCGGCTAGACTATTTCAACCCATCACACCATAAGGGAATAATAGTGACCCAATCATAAGTTTGTACGTGGGCCACCATGACTCACCAAGATTTTTAAAAAAATAAAAATAATAAGGAACATACATAAATCAATCTAATCTAATTAACCCAGGCAAGCCACAACACATGGACTTAAGAGGTCCCTCTAAAATTTATATGGTTTGGATTTCTTATAAACATCACGATGGACCCCACCCTGCATTGCTTTCACAGAAATCTATGTCCGCCCCAAAGAGCAATTGGGTGTTTTATGTAGAGGTGTGTAGGGGTGTACATCGAGTCGAAACGAGTTGAGCTAGCCTCGACTCGACTCGACTCGGTTAGCAGGCACACCTAGCTCGAACTCGGCTCGGCTCGGTGATTGAGCCATCATCTCAAGTTCGTGCCAAGTTTGAGCTTACTAGTAGACAGGGCAGGCGACGGCCGGACTGTTGAGTGGCGGCAGGAGGAGGGCGAGCAGCAGGCTACAGACGGCCGAGCAGGCGATTCGCTGGTTGAGCAGAGAGAGAGAGAGAGAGAGAGAGAGAGAGAGAGAGGGCAGAGAAAGAGAGAGATAGGTAGAGTCGTTGGCTCGTTGGCCACTGCTGGTCGGGCAGGACGAGCAAAGAGAGAGAGGCAGTCAGGCAGAGTCGCTTGCTGGTCGAGTGGGACGAGTAGAGAGAGAGAGAGAGAGAGAGAGAGAGAGAGAGTTAGGCAGTCGCTCGCTGGTTGGGCGGGACGAGTAGAGAAAGGGGGAGAGTTGTTAGTCGGGTGGGACGAGCAGAGAGAGAGAGAGAGAGAGAGAGAGAGAGAGAAGAGGGAGAGAGAGAGAGAGAAGCAGAGTCGCTCAATGTTGGTCAGGTGGGACGAGCAGAGAGAGAGGGAGACTCGCTAGTTGGACGGGGACAAGCAGAGAGAGAGAGAGAGAGAGAGAGAGAGAGAGAGAGAGAGAGAGAGAGCTAGGGTCAGGCAGGCTACAGGTTTTTTTTTCAAACAAAGGAGAAAGGGTAAATGTTAGGATTTTTAAAACTTTTTGCACGATCCAACCAAGTCGAGCCGGGTTCAAGCTATATATCGAACTAAGTCAAGTCGAGCTCAGGCCAACTCGAACTCGGCTCGAACTCAGTTTTGAGCTCTAAAAACCAACTTGGCTTGAATTGAACTCAGCTTCGAACTGAGCCGAATCGAGCTTTTTCGAGCATAATCGAGCAAGTTGACCGAACTAGCTCGATTCATATACACCCCTAGAGGTGTGGTAGAAGACTTGGTCCTTCTAAGTGTATGCATGCCCGTGGTTTGAAATGTCATGTTGTATGATTTAGAGAGTGAAGTCAGGAACGGGATACCCATCAATAGTCCTGATCAGTGGACCATCTGGCATGATTGTGAGAAATTGGTCAAGCAACCAGAAATGTTAACCTTTGGATGAGCTGAGAGTGGGAGAGATCGGATACTTACAAGATCATGGCTTGCCATGTTGGCACCAACGACAATTGAACGGTTGCAAAGGGAAGAGAAGAGGAAAAAGGCTAAAAAGAGGTAGGAATAGGTGGCCATTGCTGCAGTGGTACTGGTTGCTTTCTTAGGCCCTAGAGAGAGAGAGAGAGAGAGAGAGAGAGAGAGAGAGAGAGAGAGAGAGAGAGAGAGAGAAAACGTGTATTGAATCAATCATTGATAAAAAGCCGGATCGCTACTCTTGCTCGGGTGGTAAGCTCTTGGGGCCTGTTTGGCCAGGCAGATCCCACGGTATTAGGAGGGATGGGATCGGCAATATCCTGGGATAGGCATGACGAGCCAAACAGATCCGGTGAACTTGTCCCGGGATATGAGCAATCCCATGGATCTTAAGACAATCCATTGACATCATCATCATTACTTTAAGGGCCTGTTTGGCCGGGCAGATCCCATGGTATTAGGAGGGATGGGATCAATTTTAAGGTAATGATGATGGTGTCAGTGAACTGTCTTAAGATCCATGGGATTGCTTATATCCCAGGACAAGTTCACTGGGTCTGTTTGGCATGCCATGCATATCCAGGGATTTTACCTTTCAATCCATCCAACCAAGGGATAGGATCAATTTTAAGGTAATGATGGTGATGTCAGTGGATTGTCTTAAGATCCATGGGATTGCTCATATCCCGGGACAAGTTCACCGGATATGTTTGGCTAGCCATGCTTATCTCAGGATATTGCCGATCCCATCCCTCCTAATACCGTGGGATCTGCCTAAGGGCCTGTTTGGCCGGGCAGATCCCATGGTGTTAGAAGGGATGGGATCAATTATAAGGTAATGATGATGGTGTCAGTGGATTGTCTTAAGATCCATGGGATTGCTTATATCCCGGGACAAGTTCATTGGGTCTGTTTGGCAATATCCTGGGATAGGCATGACAAGCCAAACAGATCCGGTGAACTTGTCCTGGGTTATGAGCAATCCCATGGATCTTAAGACAATCCACTGACATCACCATCATTACCTTAAAATTGATCCTATCCTTGGTTGGATGGATTGGAAGGTAAAATCCCAGGATATGCAGGGTGTGCCAAATAGACCCAGTGAACTTGTCCCAGGATATAAGCAATCCCATGGATCTTAAGACAATCCACTGACACCCACCATCATTACCTTAAAATTGATCCCATCCCTCCTAATACCATGGGATCTGCCCAGCCAAACAGGGCCATAGGAGTTTCAACACCCGGTCAAGGTTTCTGAGTGTCATAGGTGCTGAATACACTGAAAAAAAAAAAAAAAAAAAAAAAAAAAAAAAAAAAAAAAAGAGTAACTATTATGATTTCATCTTGTTTGGAAACTACAGGAGTTTGTGCCTTTGAAATGGGTTTAAAAGAGATAATTTTAATTTTTAAAGTTAGAGGTAGTGCATATGATATATCCGTTCCGTCCATCAGTTTCCCAACAATATTTTAAAGCATGAGACAAAAATTGAATCAGATCCAACACTCAAGTGGCCCACGCCAAAAGAAACAGTGGCCCACAAAGTATTTAATGGTAAGTATTCGATTGATTCCCTTTTTCTTATGACGTGGTCTACTTGAGTATTGGGTATGCCTTATGTTTTTTTACTCAGGCTATAAATTTAAATAATAGATGATCAGTAAGGATAAGCGAAATGCATCACACTGGGACTACGGATATTTTATAATATTCTTGATTTTTGTGTCAAAAAGCAAGCAGTCAAATCAGATAAGTTGAAATTTTGAAAATGCAAGAGGAGATAATTATTACTTTTTTTTACGCTGCATTTACCAGTTCACAGAAAATCAAACAAGCCCTTTGTGTAGGAAACTTGGAGTCTGTGGCTCACGGAAAGCAAGATGCCCTGGACCCTCCACCAACATCATGGCCCACCCCATCTTTTTACGAGGACGCGGGTCAGGTGGTGTGTTGATGTGTTGGGCATTGTGAGCCACATGTGATACATGTGTTTTATATCCACACTATCCATTCATTTTTTACAGCTCATTCTAGGGCATGAATCCAAAAATTAAGCAGATTTGAAACTCAGGGGAACTATACCACAGGAAATAGTGGGTTAATGACAATTACAGTTGAAACCTTTTTAGGGCCCACCCTAATGTGTATTTTATCATCCAACCTGTTGATAAGGTCACTCAGGCCTGGATGTACGGAGGAAACACAAATGAATCGGCAAAATGAATGGACGGCATGGATATAAAACATATATCGCCTTGGCCCCACAGCGCCCAACACATGGACAGACCAGCTGATACACGTCCTTTTTTGTGCCGACTTCCTGGACATGGGTGGTACGTGTGAGCAGCAATCCAGTAATCTCTATGGAATCGGAGTTATCATGTGCCTCGTTATTATGAACAGCACGTTGCTGCATGCATTGTGATGATCCAGACCGTCTTTCAGATGGGCACTTCCATGATTAGTGGAATCAGTGAATTTGTTGTTGAAATCGAATGTGAAACGGTTCTACCTTTTGTGTTTTAAACGAAAGTGAGTTAGAATCATGAGATGGTTGAGAATTTTCTTCTTTACGAAGACTCAAGACCCGGCCGTGATTATCTTTTCCACGTAATTGTGTGTATTCCGAAAATTTAAATGAGTTGATCTATCAGGGCCACTAGCAATGGCAAACCATTATTATTTTTATGTTTATTTAAATATAAAATAGCTACGGCTAATAGCCGTAGCCTTTTGTCTCCGTGGGTAATAGCTACGGATGTAGTGAAGCCTTTAGCTACAAATATTATTCGTAGCTTATGTAACTAAGCTACGGATATGGTACGTAGCTATTTAAAGCTACGGTTTAAATCCGTAGCTATATCCTCCTACAACTACAGAGGATAAGCGTGCACAGATATTTAGCTACGGTTTTTAGCCGTAGGTTTTTCCCTTTATCTGGTACTGCCAATCAAAGCTGGTCTATAAATAACTAGCTTCATTTTAAAAACTCTTATCGACGTCCTGCCATCTTTACAAGGTAAATCTTCTCTTCTTCCTCTTTCTTCCTCCTTCTTCCTCCTTCTTCCTTCTTCCTCTTCTTCTTCTTCTTCTCTCTCTCTCTCTCTAATCTTTCTTTTTACCGTCTGTTGTTTCAGTTTTCTCATTTCAAGATGAGAAGAAAAACTTGGAAATCACCATGTTTCCATATGGTTATTTCCCTCTTCATAGCTCTAATTGCGATCATCTTCTACTGGGTGGGGCAGTTCCACCAGAGCCACCACGCAATCAAGATCGGGATGGAATTTATTGTTATGAGATGGAAATTCCTTTTCATTCTACTGCTCATAGTCATCTTATTGACGATGATCTTCCTCGGTGTTTCTTCCTTCTTCTTTAACCGATCAGACACACCAGCGCCAAACCAGCCCGTATTCCCTGTATCTAATCGTTTGTTCCAATTTGTCCATGATGTTTCTTCCTTCTTCTTTGACCGATCAGACACACAAGCGCCAGCAGAGGACGTGCTGCCACTCCAGCCTAAAATTCGACTCCCTGTATCCGATCGATTGTTTCCAACGGTCGAGTGTGGTGATTCATCTAGCTCCAGCGGCCCACCTAGCGATTCCACAGTCGCCAGCAGCTGCGATCCAAGAAGAGACGGGACTGATGAAGAAAACGGATCCAGTAGTGGCAGTCATTCCGATTGGGAATCAAAGTGGGAGGCAGCACTCCTCGATTGGAGGAAGAAGACTAGAAGCGGAAGAAGAAGAAGGGGAAGAAGTAGAAGAAGAAGAGGTGGAGGAGGAGAAGACGAGAAGTGAAAGAAGAAGAAGAGGGGGAAGAGGTAGAAGAAGAAGAAGAAGAAGAAGAGATTTATTGAGTTCTTGGGCCCACACCCAATGAAAGAAGAAGATCAATGGATCCCATGCTACAGATTTTTCATGTTCTTTGTAACAGTCTCTGTTTTCTTAATTTCCACTTGCATGTTACATGAACAATTTTCTCGAATTGAGATTTCAATTACGGTCATTTCCTAGGCTTTGGATTTGCTTCGTTTTTTGGGCTTGGCCCTTTTAATTGAGATTTGAAAAACATATATGGAGGGAATGGATAAAATATAAAAATCACACCCGCTCGTCAGGCCGTCTGCTCTCCAGGAGACGGCCTGATTTTGTAATTTGAGTAGACAAGCCCAATGTACGTTGCATGAATTTGAAAGTTAGGCAAAAATATAATAGTTTGGTGGGCCACCGATTTTGAATATCATGTTTGTTTTGTGGTGGATTTTAAAGGTCATTTATAAGCCTGGGCTTTTATATTGGAACCTGTAACGTTTGGATTGCCTGATGAGCGGATCTGATTTTGTACAAGTGCGATTCGTCTACGCGTGTGAGGTGAGTCAGAGTCCGAGTTGAATAATACGATCGTCTACCGCACTTGTCATGGTTGCCACGCGTTGCCATTCTACCGCCACGATGGGCCAATTACGTATGGACACGTGGGGCCTCTTCCAACAATGAATCTGACGTGACACGTGTAGGCTGGATGTGCTTCGTTTGTCACGCTTGCTGACAAACGCCACTGTTCCCACACCAGCCATATAGCTGGTGTAGCTACGTGTCGTGCGTACACGAGCGCTGACGCTCCGAGTTGTACGAACGGTTCGAAGGAGGTTGAAGTTACGCGGGCCCCACAGTACAGTGACGTGGTGGATCCACTTGAAGATATATCTCATTCTTTCTGTCATGAGAGTCATGACATAAAACGATCTGTCCGAATGGATGGACGGTATGGATACAACACATGCATCATGGTGGGGTCCACAGAGCTTGGCGACGTCACTTCTACTGACCTTGTCAGTATCTAATCCACGTCCAGTTATGCCTGGGGCTGTGGGGCCCACGGAAGAGAAATAACGGATTGCCTGTGACACCGGGCACAGAGATGTACTTGTGCTTGGGGGCTGTGTGGGGCCCACAGAGGCGTCCGTGACAAATCCACTCCGTCAATATGTTTTTAAAGACTACAATAGGACAGGATTCTAAAATCCAGGAATATTCAAAACTCATGTGGGCCACACAAAGCGAAACAGTGGGAAAAGAAATGTCCACCGTTGAAACCTTCCTGGAACTGACCATGATGTTCACAGTCACAAATATTATCCTTGTACAAATTTTCTGTCATCATCAGGCGTTCAATCCCCACCGTTTGTTGTGGAATTTTCTGTCATCATCAGGCGTTCAATCCCCACCGTTTGTTGTGGTATGGCCCAGATGAGTTTTAGATCCGCCTAGTTTTAGAGTCTATGTTCTGTTATGGCCTTTCAAAACACGTGGAGGATTCGTCATGTGGGTTGCCACGTATGCCAGGGTCACTTGCTATTCATCCTCTAATTGTTACAACAAGAGAATTATAACCGTTGACTATTGTAATTTAATTGGGCTACATCATTACACACACTGTATTTAATACAGCAATGCAATGCTGACGATTTAGTTGGACCAATCAAGCAGAGGATCCAAATTTATACTTTTTACTTGATACAAAGGCATATGTGGCATATATTAACTTGAATATAACAAACTAGATTGTGCATATCACACTCTCTGAGATCGGGCGCCATAATCATTGATTAGAGAGATGTGGGTCCATGAATGTCAATAACAGATCATAACAATAGTAAGTGTGACATTTTGGACATTTTATTATATATATATACTATTATTAGGGAGCTAAATTGCTGTTGGTGTGAATATGATGCCTTTAGTTAATGTATAAATGCGAGTGTAATGGACATAGGATTTGAGATGGAGATTTTTGAACACTTATATTTGTTATGGATAAATTCGCACCGAACCATTTCGAGGCTAACTACAACATTAATAAGTTAGGCCTTGGACTGATTAGAGTTCGGGGCAAGACAAGCTTCTAACCTGAGAGTTCTTGTAGAGTCGCGACACTGATCTAAAGATCACGATCTAGCAAGTGCCTCAAAACAACGGTCATATGTCCGAGTTGATCCATCCTTCTCCCTTAACCGACTTGACCCTTTCTGCTCAGCGTATCAATTGTCGAGGGAAAGATATGATAAGTTGATAAGGCTTGGAGAACAACTCTACTAACATAACCCGGGCTCACTATTCACCGAGCCTTGAGCTCGAGTTGGCGGGTAAGATCCGAGCCATGAGATTAACTCAGTTGGGAATCTAGTCAGCAATGACATTAATGCATAGCCCCAGTAACACATAACTGGAGTTATGCCCAACACATGATCCCCAGGTAATTGTCAACGACAACGCTCTCATGATCCTCGCGTGATGGCGATGACCATGCCGAGATTATTAGACACGTTCACCGCGACCCTCAAATATAAATATGGGTCATTTATACAGTAGAAGGTACGCAATATTTGGCACCCTAACTCTACATTACATAGACCCCATTTCCTTAGCCTGACTTAGACATCGGAGGGTCCCCTGCTCAAGTCAGGGTCTTCTTTAACTCCTCTTTGTGCAGGTCCAAGGTTTGCTTCGAGCACTTAGAGCTCGACGGAGGGTAATCCAAATTTTGACATCAACAATATTAGTGTGGATTTGTACCAAAATCTGTATGGATCAGATTAACGGTACAAATTTAGTCATGTGATACATAAGATATTTGAAAAGCATGCATTAGAGATTCGGAGATCAACTAATCTTTTCCAAGGTGTTTTCAGTATTTTAGTTTTTTGTTTTCTCGAATAAAGGCAATCAGTTATTCTAACCAAGCCCGGCCTAAATTACATTCTGAGTATGCAACGAATATAAGATCATGGATGATGAAATGTAATTATTTTTTCTCAGCTGGTTGCACTTGATAGCTCCACGTGGACAAATAATTCTTCTCATGTCATCCCTATAAGATTAAAATAGCATAAGCAAATATGAAGAGCCCCTCCCAACAACTCTAACACCTGAATAAAAAATTTTGACTCTCAAAGTAAACCTAGTGTTGTGTATATAGGGTTAGATGTCCCCTGTTTAGCAGCAGCAGACCTTTAAAGTAGTTGTAGTTACAATTTGTCTCTACGCATATGCTGAACTAACTCTTAATTATAGTAAGTAGTTATAAGTTTCTTCCATCTATGATGCAGGTCATATCTAAAGGACCTTGGCTTAGAAATATTTCTGTCTACACTTATATGCTAGGCTGATTGTTGTTGTAACTCATGACATCACCCTCACCTCACTTGTCAACATGTTACTCTCAGCCAAGACAATGATCCCGTTGTATTGGTAAGTCACGTCCCTCTTTCAACATCCCATCTTCCATGCTCTTTTATTGTTTAACTGTTGTACCTTCGAAAACCATTGGATTTTTAAGGTAAAAAAGAGCTCATTTGAAGAAAGAGCCCTAACTTATGTCAATCGCTAAAGTGAAACAAGTGCATGATAATTTGCTAAGTAGGCAAATGACCGGGCCATGGACGAGCATCATTTGCCTAGATGCTAGGGGTTGGTGGTCTTTGAATCAGACCAATCGGTTCTAGCATACCCGCAAGACCCACACATGTTCCGCATGTCCAGCTTTGAAACAAAAGATTGTGATTGAATTTAAGTCACTAGTATAGGGCTCATTAGTGGGGACTAGATAATTATGATGATCAAGATTTGATTTTGTATGAAAATAATTAATCTTTAAACCCGATAACATGTAGATTTATGGCTATGATTAGTAAGCTTTAGTTATTTAAACAAAGTTAATGCATAACTATTAAAAGTGAATGAAATTAGATACTTTTATCATGAATAATTGATTTTTACATGGGCTAACATGGAATTCATCAAGTCTTATTTTTTTAACACTGCACATACACTCAGGCACACTTGCACCACTTAAGATCCGGCACATTTTTTTTCCTTATATCCTAAAATTAGCTCACAAAATGGATGGATAGAGTGGATTTCTTACAAACATCAAGGTGGCCCCACCTAAGTTACCGGAACTCTGGGTTTAAAATGGGATGCGGAATTCCTGTGAAAACCTTTAGCAGTACTGTGCTTGGAACCTAGGTGGGGCCACCGTGATGTTTGTGATAAATTAAACCTGTTCATCTATTTTGTTAACTCATTTTAAAACATTTGGCCAAAATTAACCTGGATCCAATACTCAAGTGGGCTGAAAACGTGAGAATCAACGTCCACATTAGAAATATTTGTGAGGTTACGAGAGTTTTGAATGAGGCTAATATTTATGTTTTCAGGTCATTCCGGCAGGAATGACGTTATGAACAGTATGGATGGCATGTAAAGATCACTGTCAACCCTAGGAGGAGTCAAGGGTGGGAATTTCCCTACCTTCTTTTCCTTTATTGTGGCCTACTTGAGTTTTGGATCTGCTCACCTTTGGAATCCAGTCCCAAAATGAGCTCATAAAACAGATGGACGGGGTGGATTTCTCACAAACATCAAGGTCCCCCCACCTAGGTTTCCAGAGTGCGGATTATCAAAGCAGTTATTGCGCAAGGATTTTGGGTGGGCCCACTGTGATGTTTGTGAGAAATCCAACATGTCCATCCGTTTTTTGAGCTCATTTTAGGACATTCGACCAAAAATGAGAAGGATCCAATACTCAAGTGGGCCATACGAGATGAAACAGTGGGGAAAGGAATGCCTACGGTTTAAACCTTCTTATGCTCTACCTTGGTGTTTATATTCCATCCAAACCATTTATAACGTCATTTTCACTGAAATGAAGTGAAAACAACGAGAACTTAAACCCATACAAAACTTTTGTGGCCATATAATGTTTCAACGGTGATCATTAAATTCCACTAAATCCCAACTATTTCATCTCGTGTGGCCCATTTAAGTTTTGGATACACCCTATTTTTGGTCGCATGTCCTGGAATGAGCTTTAAAAAGATAGCTTTCTCACAAACATCATCGCAGTGGGCCCACAAAGAACAGGGAATTCTTGCGATAGCGTTTGGCAGGAAATCGGCGTCCCATTTTTAGTGAATGTTGGAAAACAAGTGTACCCCACTCAACCTCGAGTAGGTACATGAAAATGACACTTTATCCATGGGAAAAAGTACATCGCCACCCACAGGCAGCACCAAAGTCGTTAGTCGTTTACTAACGACTTCGTCTACGTGAAAAGCTCTATGGCCCCCAACATGTTTTATCCATGCCGTCCATCCATTTTTCCACATCATTTTAGGGCATGAAACGAAAATTAGGCGTATCAAAAGCTCAAGCAGACCACACGACATGAATCACTGGGGATTTAACACTTACCATTGAAATCTCCTTGGGGCCACAAAAGTTTTGGATCAAGCTGATATTTGTATTTTTCCTTCATCTAGGTATATGATCCACTTTGATCTTTGGATCTGACTATTTTTAGGCCCATGCCCTGAAATGATCCCGAAATATGGGTAGACCGCGTGGATAAAACACATATCATGGCGTCGGTTCTGAATTCTATTACATCCCGACGCATCGGGATAAGATACATCCCTTCCAGCAGTTGGATTTGGGTTTTTTTTTAAAAAAAAAAAAAACGATGGGATGCCACAGAAAAAAATTCTCCACTTAAAAAATATTTCAACCTTTTTCCTTACATGGTGACCTTTCATTATCAAGCGAAATAGCTTAATCATGAAAGGGTTGAAATAATCCAATTCAGTGCTTCTATTTTATTTTATATTTTTCTAATTTCCGCAGTACAAAATGAGACCCCCACATAATAAACGGTTTGGATCATTGGAAGATGACCCAGGGTCAAAGACTGAAGTCGCCAGTAACCCTCTTTATCTGTGAGGGTTACTGGCAGATCTGTCATCCATGAGGCCCACCTTGATGTCTGGCGCCAGCTAAGTTTAGGACATGAGCCCAACATAAGGCAGATCCAAAACTCAGGTGGACCCTACCAAAGGATACAGTACGGTGGAAGACAGTTGGTGTTCTTTCTTGATCATCTAATCTTCTCATATGTGCAGCCAATCTGATAAGTGGGGCAGCCTGATTTTTTGGCAAGGTCATGTCCATGACAAGCCCCAGCTAATGAATGACCCAGATCTCAAAATCCATTTACATCTCTCCTCGGGTGAATTGGCTTGCATTCACATAGGATACATACACCATCCCAAAGCTACAAAATCCGACTGGTTGATCAAGACCATTAAAATAAAATCTGTGGACCGTCCACTCCTCTACAAAAGAATGACTTTTGAATTTTCAAAATGACCATACTGGTTTCAGCCTTTTCGGCTTGGCTTTTGTTTCTAAGGAGAGCAATATGAACAGTTATGTAACACCTCATGTAGCCGAAAGGAAGTTGAAGAATCAAAGCCGGCAAAAAGTAAAAAGAAAAAAGAAAAAAAAAAATTCCATGACCATGTATGTGTGTAACATCTACATTCTAATCGTCGGGATCCATCTCCTCGTCTTGCTCCAACGGCCGATTTTCTCTGGCCCCCATCATCCGACTCCTGCTCATCCACATCCACATTGTCTTCCTGAGAATCACTTTCGTCAACGCCCTCATTTCCACTAATTTCAGCTTCAATGAAATCGATTCGAGGCTGCGCTTCATCCATTCGGGCACTCGTCCTCACCTCCATACAACAACTTGCCGTCCCTGCCCTTCACTTGTTCAGGAGTTCCGGGAGATATGATGGGTTTGTTCTGCAGGAGCATTCAGGTAATGGATGTGAAAGGAATGAGGTTGGTTTTGATGCTACAGACTCCACTGTTAGGCCTTCCACGTTCAAACTTCTGTTAAGGTGTTCCCGCACTGCAACTGTCCAATTGCGCTTTGGATGATACAGGTTATCATGAATATCATCAAACATTTGGGTGAGAAATTTCCTGGTAAAAAAAACCAAATAAAAGTCACAACTACCCACTAGGTTAATAAATAATAATATCACTAATAACAGCGCACACAGAATATCTAAAATAAATTAGTGAAGTTCCTGTTCTTCTCTCTCTCTCTCTCTCTCTCTCTCTCTCTCTAAAGAAACAACCAAAACCCTAATGGCAAGTTGGTGCATTTGAAACTGCATGTGAAATGATAAAAACTACAATTTGGGGGCTCACTCCTAATTATGAGTGTAGAGGGGATAGCCCCATTTTGATCATTTACTCTTTTATTGAATTGAAATATTGAGGAACAACCAACGCGGGTGTGGCCTGATTTTAATTCATAATGACAACCAAACCCCTAAGTGCAAGTTGGTCCATTGGAAGTAGCATGTGAAATGATAGTTATTACAATTGAGGGGCTTGACACTAATCATGAGTGGGGTGGGAATAGCCCCAATTTGGTCTATTGAATTGAAATGTTGCAATGCAATTCAATCGAGCAACCGAATGTAGCCTATCTGTATAAAATAGAAAAAAATAAATAATGAAAGACAACAAAGAAAAAGGATGCATAGATTCTCAGGTACAAGGAAATTATTGAAGTAACTATATCAAAGATGTAAAGGTATTTGAGGTAATACTTCTGTCGGTTCCTAAATTCAGGACTAAGGAGAGGTTTCCTGACTTTTCAAGCAATTGAAACCTGAGCTGGAAAGAACAAAGAGCAACCAAGGGTAGAATGCCCAAATTGCAATTGCAATCCCAGTAATTGCAGTTCTAGAAACACAATGGCTTCCCAAGGCCAAGCAAATGCCATAAACTCCCAAAACCCAACCATGGATAAAATCAACTGACCCTTGATGCCACATTAGGGCTGCAACTTGGGTTCAGGTCAACCCGAACCCAATTAAACCGACCTGAGCTCAGGTTAGGTTGGGTTGGCTTGTCAAGGTCCTCAGGTTGGGTTCGGGCTGAGAAATTTTGGATTGGGTTGGGGATAATTGCAATTATTTGGGTTGGGTCAGGGTGGTTTGGGTCGAGTATAGAGGAATTCAATTTGGGTTCGGATTCGGAACCTCAGGTTGGAATTCGGATCAGGTTGGGTCCTCTTGAGGTCGGGTTGGGCTCGGGTTGACCATCGGTCCAACCTAACCCGCCCAAGTTGCACCCCTATGCCACATAAAGAAACCGACACAATGAAGTGTATTGTTTCGTAACTTTTGAAGTATGCCTTTATATTTTCAAATAATAATGATATTTATAGTAATAAAACCAAAGAGGTCAAAGTTTTTATCGATGTTACCTGTCTGGACGATATGTTCTAGCAGAGGGCCTTTCATACAAGCGGTGCCCCATGACCAAGCTCGAAAAATCTGGCCATCCACTACCATCACTGTGAAATCCTGGAAAGAATGCATCTGCTTTCACAGAGACAATATAATCAAGAGCATCCCAAGAAGCTGGTGTGCTTTCATTCTAAGATCCATGGGCGAAGGGTCCGGTTCTGTGTCAGTCTCAGTAATCCAACCATACCAACCTTCCTTCTCATGCTGATAAATTGGCCTGGCGGGTGGTGGAGGAAGAGGCCGGGGACGAGGACCGGCCTTGTTCCATTCTTCATCATCAGTTCTTCTCACTTTTGGGTGGGGGAAACCATGGCATTTCCAGAGGAAGAGGAGTTTCCGGGCCGATTAAATCAGATAGCTCCTTTTTAGTACATAAAGAAGTATAATCCATTAAGTTGAGGTACAAGGCACGTAGTGGGATCAGAACCCGCTGCCCACCAAATATCTCAGAACTGCCACATATACTTTTGTTTCAGGCAAATAGCCAATTGCTTTAAGGAGAAGTCCTACCTGCAATCATGGGAATGAACATCATCATTGAATGTTAGAAGACTAGAAACCCACAACGAGGAATGACCGAGTTCTAAAGATGACACTTTTTGTAGGTACAACTCATTCAAGTAAAATGACCCCATTTTGGAGAAGAGGAGTTTCATCTCCTCATGCCTGACAGTGTTTCTTACATCCCTATTTTATTTAATGGATGGGCAAAATGCTACAGTTGAAGTTAATCTAAACTAAAAATACAATAAGATAACACCAGCTTGAGGTGGCCACCACCGGCAGTAGACAATGGGCTATACACAGATCAAAGGCTAGACAGTTGCATAAGTACCACCTATTTCCCCCCATCAAGAAAAATGGAGATCATCATCATCATCTAAGCCTTATCTCAAATAATTGGGGTCAGCAGCACAAATCCCAACCAACTGCCAGACAATATATAGAGATCATAAATGTATTACTCAATAACTCTAAGGCCTATTGGTTAGTCCACAAAGAATGATATCTATTGGATCCATAGCAGGCTAAGGAGATTTGAAGTTAATCCTTAGGTTGGGAGTTTCCATAGCCATTTCTAAAAGAGGTGCGCTCCAGTGATACTGCTATCACTGTTAAGTTTACAGTGGCAACGGCCAGATGTGGGGCCCACATCATGTATATATCACCTCCAACCTGTCCATCAGATGCGTCAGCTCAATAACCCCCAGGACCCAAAAATCAGCTTGATACAAAACTCAAGTAGGCCACAACACAGGGAACAAGTTGTTTTCACAAGGGCCCATCTGAGTTTCACCACCACCTGAATTCTAGTCTAACCCTTCATCCAGGCCGGATGAAGGGTGCAAACAGCCTGGATTCCACATAAGAAACAGGTGGTCACCCCATGCAAATCGAGGGTGAGCATCCCCTCCCAACTTGTCCCTATGTTGTGGCCCACCTGAGTTTTGAATCCGCATTACTTTTGGGCACTGAGAGTATTTTTGGGGTGACACATCCGATGGATGGGTTGGATTTTGTGAACACATGTGGGCCCTACATTTGCCCCATACCATCTTAGCTTACAGTGGTAGTGGTACCACTGGAGAGCCCCCTTTCTAAAGTAGCATAGATACACACCATGGGCCTGTTTGATCAGAGGTAAAACAAAGGAAAAGTAGTTTTCCCTTGACATAACATTTTCTCCTATTTGATTTGCAAGATGACCATGGATTCCATGATGTAATCATTACACTTTTTTTCTTTCACAATTCTTAAGCACAAGATTCAAGGTGTTCATTGTGAGATGAATTGGAAATTTCCACTTGCAAATCAAACATAACACTAAAATTGAATCCGTTGGGATCCATTTCTCAATAGTACCTTGGGAACTAATCATCAGATAATGATTATGAATTCTTTTTCTTTTTTTGTTTCTGTGGATTCCCACTTATCAAACAGGCCCTACATGAACTTTCATATGATAAAATTTTTATTTTAACACTAAAACAATTAGTCTATATCATTTTAATGCAATTTGAAAATAAGCAACTGCAGTTTAGAAAGAAGAGGATATCAGACATGAAAATTTATACGCATTTCAAAATCTCATCAAGGTCTTCATTGACGATACCCTTTAATTAGTTTGATTGAACTTTTTTTTTTCTTTTTTAGGATAACACGAAAAGGCAAAGAAAAAGGATGTAAAGACATTATCCCGAAAACAAAGATGAGACACCCAACAAAATGATATAGAAAATGGATGACAGTCAGCTTTGAATATGTTATAACAACAAGAATAAAAACAATGCTAAGTGTGATACTAAATTCACCTCTTCAGGCATGAGAGGGCACGATCCATTCCTTTTTTGCACCCTGGAATCAATGGTAAGTTCTTCCTGAATGACCTCTTGTTTGATCATTTCCGCCCTTCGGTATTGTATAAGTTCTGTGTGCACATCCTAGACCGGTATACATTAACAAACCAGAGTCAGGAAAAGCATGAAAAACAATTGAAAATAAGCTGGGTAGTCATAATTTCATCATTGCAGATGAAATCCATGATTTTTTTTTATTTATTAAAAAAAAAAAAAAACAAAAAAAAAACAAAAAAACAAAACAGAACTGTATAAAAAACGACAAAGGCAGTCTTCCAATTCTTCATGATGGGTAGTCATAATTTCATCATTGCAGATGAAATCCATGATTAGAGAGAGAGAGAGAGAGAGAGAGAGAGAGAGAGAGAGAGAGAGAGAGAGAGAGAGAGAGAGAGAGAGAGAGAGAGAGAACAGTAAAAATGACCAAGGCAGTCTTTCAATTCTTCATGCTGCAAATCTTCTAAAAGAATGACCACATAAAGCCTTGAACAAAGGCAAAGCAATGTATAGATAAATAGTGTAAGAAAGCAGTAGTTCAGAGAGAGAACCTGAAAGAGCTCTGCACAGCCATGATATGCCAACTTGTCTCTCAGTAGGCCAGGGTGAAAAGCCAGGTAAGGTTGGCCCAAACCTCGCATCCTGGAAACTCAGATTAACCAAATGCAGGCAACCAACCATTAGGGATAGATTGCACAAGCACAACTGCCACTTGAATAATCTCACACAATATCTGATGCTCTAAGGTAATCTACGTGTCCATGAGGGATGCCACTTGCAGATGCTCATCTGCACACAGGGAAGCAAATTGGATGGGCTGGCCCAGCCTAAGTCCAGCCTACTTTGGGTGAGCCTCAATGCCCATGGGTGGGAATGAACCTGAGTTTAGGTCTGAATTTAATTGAGCCAGACATGGGCTTGCATTAAAGGCCTGACACAGAGACCCATCCCTACTTATTTAACATCAGTGGGCTGAGTGTTTGGATGGTGGTTCTTGCCTGGCCTGACTTATTTAACATTAGCAGACTTGAGTATTTGGAATTTGGATGATGGGCCTAGCCTAGCCCAACTTAGATCAAGGACTGGTCTGGACCTGGATTGAGATCCTTAGCTCATGCACTGGACTTGGACCTGCTTCGGTCCTGCTCATTTGCCA
>JAJHSJ010000481.1:0-40596 GCA_021015155.1 Magnolia officinalis
CCCACTATTCTTGAGTCAATTTCAAATGATTTTCATGTCTGACGTTGCCGTTAGTAAAATTCAGATTATTTTCATGTTTGACCTTATATACCATTAGTAATGGGGAGTAATCGAGCTTGAAATTACGCCTCTCTTCAGTGATTTCAAAATGGAGGAATCGGGTCAATTTACCACCTCGGTGGAAGTTACCAAACAGGATCATTGATTGCTATTACCCTCCACTACTACCAATTACCACTGAATTCATGCTGCCAGACTACTCCTAAATGTATAAATTGAAAGGAGACACTAACTCTACACACTTCCAAATGAAACGCATTGTCTACCATGTTGTTTATATGTCATCTAACCCAGATCAGCATGTGAAGCCTGCTAGGATTAATTAATGGACATTAAAATCGAAAACGTTACAAAAATTTAGGTGGCCCCAACAAGTTAATATGTAGGATATAGACTTGATTGTACGCTGATCCTTTTGGTGCGTTGCATCGATAATTTGTAGTATTTACGATGAGATGAGCATGAGGTGCCTCACCAGATGAACAGTTTATTATTATTATTTTACAAAGCTTTTTAAAGGATCCGAGCTCTATAAACATTAATCACAAGTATCCATCTATCAAAGTGCACAGATCTATTTAATTATCTATCTTCCATCTCAAAATATTTTAGATATGGAGTATGCAAGAGGGGGTAAGAAAGAAAAAATAAAAGAAATGTATTCATCAATCAAACAAGCATTCTCAACATACGGAAGAAGATTTCTCTTATCTACTTAATTGAAGGACTAAAACGATGCAGCTTTTCTCACTTTGGTGTCGACTACAATTCTTTGCATGTTCGAACCGTTCTGCTGAATTTCCTGTATTTGTCGCCCCACATTAAGTTCATCTGGGCCATCCATGTCGATACACACCTGAGGACCAATAGATCGTAGAAGTCGGTATACTACAAGCATTGTAAGCCTTTCCTCTGGATCAAACACAACACAAGCAAGCGCAACTCTCAGAAACCGGAGGAGCTCATCATCATAGCCCTTTCCTATCAAAGACCTGTCGATGGCATGCGTAAGACGAGAATTTTTCACAAGATAAGCAATCCATTCCACCAGAAACCCCTTGAAGCCTTTTGGGGCATTCGCCACTTTAGTAGCCTTTTCGCCTGTAATCAGCTCCAGTAGCACTACACCGAAGCTGTATACATCCCCAGCTTGACTGGCCACAACCTTGCTTGTGAATTCAGGAGCAACCAAATCCATATCATCAGATTTGATGTTTGCATGGACACTCAGATGGGTGTTGAGAGGATCCAAAAGCGCGGCAGATCTGAATTTGGATATTTTCGGTTCGTAATCTTCATCCAAGAGGATGCGTTTGGAGCTTATATTGCAGTGAACTATGCAAGGATCGCAGCTGTGGTGAAGCCATGCTAGGCCTCTCGCAACCCCAATTGCAATTCTCAGACGCAGAGGCCATTCCATGTATCCCTCATGTAGCTGCTGATACAAAGTTCCTTTGGGCATGTACTTGTATATTAAAAGCCTCTCTTTTCTGGCAATGCAAAAACCCAGAAGAGGAACCACGTTACGGTGTTTTAGGCGTCCTAGCATTGTCATCTCAGAAATGAATTCTTTATCAGAATATTGAGAATCACGAAGCCTCATAATTGCAAGGGAAGAACCATCAAGGAGCATTGCCTTGTACATGATGCCTGCTCTCTCTGATCTGATAATGTTGTTTTTGCTGAAATTGTTAGTGGCTTTCCGTAGATTGTGCAACCTCATTTTTGGAACAGTCTTCTCGAATGTGGAGATTTGGACATTGCAATACTTTCGAGTGGTATGTTCCAACTGAAACATAAAATGATGATAGGATTAGAGAAGAGCAGATTTTTGCCTTCGAGGCATTGGATCAGGTATGGGTGTTTGTCAACCACTGCCTGAGACATGGAAGGTGTGATTGTAGATTCTGACCGCCCATCTAGTGGATCCTGTCCTTGGATCGTCCACAACTGAAAATTGCACCTATCTTACTGTCAGTTAGGATGACCACCATTCTCTCTAATTTCAACTGCGGGCTATCTACAGACATCGAACACTAGTTGGATGGCCAGGATACAGCAAGGAACGCCCTTTCTGATCTAAGACGAGTCAGTCTATAACATTATAATGGAGTACTACATCCATGGAAGGAAAAAATAATAATAATCTAAATCTCATTATGCAGGGAAAGAAATGAAATCAACTTGCCTTGATTTCGTTTGTATTATTCACTTTGATTTCATCGTCCTTCTTTGCTGACACTCTACGGAAGAGGAAGAAGAGGAACCAAACAACTAGAAAGGCTAAAATCACCGACACTCCCACACCAACCGCTACCTGAACGTCGATCATCGAATTCTGGGGTCCCTCACAGGCTTCAGAGGCACTCTACAGAGTCCCGAATTATTGGGAATGTTAAACGATTTTAGCCTATTAAGATGTTGGAGTTACTGAGGAATCTGAACCCTCAACTCTTTGTGCTGGAGATTCAGGAAATTGAGAAATTTACAATTTGCAATGTCTGTCGGAATTTCACCAGAGAATCTGTAAAAAGAAAGATCAAAGGTCGTCACATATGGAATACTTTTCGAGATGTTGGAAGGGATGGATCTGGAGAGTTCGTGTAATGATAGATCCAATCCGGTAAAGGGATTTGCAGCTCTCTAATTCGAGAGGATTATGCTTGGGCCTGTTTGGATCATTTTTTCAAACCCCTGGATTTGAAATCCTACTGTTGTGTTTGGCAGGCTGAATATAGAATCCCTTGTAATCCAAAAGTAACTATGCATAGTATATTTATAGCCTTCCTTTTTTTCTTCGTATTTTTCTCTTGTATAGGTTGGGTGCGGTGCGGTGTGTTGTAATTTCTAACTTCAGCGATATATTCCAGAGATGTTCCGTTGTTTTCCAAAAAAACAAAAAAAAGTAACTATGCATAGTACATTTATAGGGGTTTGAATTTAATAACTACATAAATTTTAATATTTCTAATTAGTGTGCATATGTAATGTTTGATCTAATGGTTATAATAAGCCCGTTGAAATATATACTTTGCCCAAAAATTATGAAATTCTAAGTCTCAGATAGGCTATAACATGAGATCACATCTGAGTGAGTAACCAATGATTTTCAGCTGTTGATTTACATGAACAATGTTTGGACGGCGCAAACTATCGTATTAAAATAATTGTAATGATGCAGTCAATAATCTACTGTTTTGGAATATTATCAGTGGAAATGTGCTCAATGGATTAATAATCTAGTGACACACATGTTAATACATGCTAGTCTTAGAAGGATTTTAAATGAAATCCAAGCTTTCACATGTAATTCAAGCATCCAACATGTTTTCCGGCTCCACCACAGGGAGTACAACTCAACCACGACAAGAAAATGGAATGAAGAAGGAAGACTGGCTCTGGTGTCCATGACTTCATACCTTCCTCTCTACTCATTAAAACCCAACATTAGTAAATACCCCGTTCGGCCCTACTCACATCATGCATCAAAATCCAAGAAAATCCAACAACACCCAAATGAAAAAGAATAAGAAATCAAAAGATGAGTATAATCAACAGAAATCTACCACTAACCTGCAAGTTCATGCGACACAAAAGTAAGAAATACATAACCCACGAAAACCATCCAGGGAATTCAAAACTCAATGAATGCCCACATAAAAGTTCGTTCAACCACCATTTATGATGGAAGAGTTCCAAATTCAACGGGAAATCCTACAAAATAGTGGGATCCATAAATCCAAAAGCTGGATTGAGACGCAAGTATCATACACGTGGCCTCATCATTTTATTCATTCACGGGCAGAGATGATTGAATTCACGCAAAGATAAGATTTCAAGAAACCAAAATAAGCGAGATTTAATGGATACTTTTCATCCCTATGCTTGTATATAGATCGTTGTACACGTGGAGTATATGTAACTCGAATTAAACCGTCAAATAATAGGGGAAATATATAGTAGATATATTACAATCCGAAAGCCGAATTATTGGGCAATCCTATCATTTGATTGATGGATGTTGAAATTGAACCGTTGAAAATTTTGATTTTAAACGTACGTTCATCAATCAACGGCTTCGAAATTATTTCAAATCGTTTGATAAGCCATCTAATTTGCTTCGTACTATTTGAGCGGTTAGATTGAGTTATATGCATATCTCGTATATAAAATTTTCAATGCATGCGTATGTACCATCACACTGCGCCGGAGTGTTTCAAGCTCGTTCTCATAGGAAACAAAGACAGGATGAGATTGACTTGAAATTTTTATCAAACGCGTTTTTTCTTAGGGCTAGTTTCCGAGAAATAGTGGTTGGTTTTAATGTTTAAGAATTGACTTTTTGATACTCTGGCAGAGTGTGATGGATAATACGCCGGCACTTAGGAATTTACATGAAAATTTCATGTGCAATACAATTAATTCAAATCAACTGATCAAATCATGTGCACCAGCTTATTTGAATATCTGACTATCTGATTGGTGAGCATTTATTGGATGGTTAAAAATGAAAAATATTCAATGGTCCTAAGTCAACAAACAAGTGTCCACGAATCAGATGTTAGAAATGTTCAACCAATCTTATTAGGGAATGTAACCTAGCAACAGTGGTTCCACAATTTAGCTGGCTCAGTTTCGAGTTAATCCAAGTCACTTTTTAACGAATCTTGAATGCCTGCTTTATCAATTATCGTACTCTGTCAGAGTATCAAAGAGCACCTAGTGATTTCTGGATTATTTGAAATTGTCTCCGGCATTTAAAAATGGTGGTAGGCCATCGTAGTCCGGTACTTGAAGTGACGTGGGTCAGACATGAACTTCGTACAAACGTAGAAACAGAAAACGCGTGTGTGAGACCTGAACTGTTCTTCAGATTTTGACTATTGATCTGTTGCATTCACTACTGGGGACTTTTCCCTGAGAATGTTGGGGAATCACGTAAGCAAGTTTGCATTCCGAATCACACGAGAAAAGATAAACGTAAACAGATCATTAAGGGCCGTTTGGCCGGCGGATTGGAAGGGATTGGATGGTTTTCGAAGTTAAATCCCGGGATTGGCCGGGCGTACCAAATAGACTAGGTGATCTGATCCCAGGATATTGCAATCCCATGGAACTTAAGACAATCCACTGACAACACCATCATTACCTTTAAATTACCTTTAAATGTGATCCAATCCACCTTCATCGGTTCAAATTTGCCTCAGACGTGTTTGGTTCGTGGGATTAGAAGGGATGGGAAGGTTTAATCCCGGGATTGGCCAGGCGTGCCAAACAGACTTAATATAGCAATCCCATGGATCTTAAGACGATCCACTGACAACACCATCATTACCTTGAAATCCATGCCATCCACCGCAATACCGCCATTCAATCCTTTCCAATCCACCCGGCCAAACGGGCCCTAAGTGAACCACACGATTTACGTGGAAATTTCTCGTAGAAAAAAAAATCACAGCACAAATTAATAAATAAATTCATTACAACTTACACATGTGAAACTCTTTAAAAAAATCCTAAAAAGGATTAAGGTCTCATTGTTCTATCATAATCTTACAATTACACCTATATATATATATATATATATATATATATATATATATATATATAAAACAATGCGCACAGTTGAGGGAAAATATATAAGTCCGAAAGTCGGCTTATGGAATAGACTAACTCTTCTACAACGACCCGAACCCATTGTAATCCGAGCCTGGTACAACCCCCAAGTGCAAGAGTGGGCCGACCGACAAAAATGGTAATACAAACACGAGCGCCCTAAAAAAAGGCCCAAAAGACTGACCTAAATTATAGGTCGGCCAAGGGTCGATTACGAGTCGACCATATCTCAGCTAGAGATCAGCCACAGATCGATCATAACTCGGTTATAGGCTGACCACAGGTCAACTATAGATCGGTCACAGGACAATCACAGACCGACCACAGCTCAGTCATAGATCGGCCATAGATCGGTCAAAGATTGGATATAAGATGATCATAGACCGGCCATAGGCTGGTCACAGATCCGTTGTGATCCAGAATAATTTCCTCAGTAGGATCGAGGCATCTTGAAAGATATCAAAGCTTGAGTTACAAGGAGGGTTGAGTCATCTAAAACGGCTCCCGACCCAGATCAAACCCAAAACCGAGCCAACATCTGAAGAGTTACGAATCCCGAAGATCTCTCTTAAGATCACAGGGAGATAAGATCGGATCCCAATGTTCTCGAGATACTAAAATCTTGGAAAGATCCCGTATCATATCAAATCTCCAACGTAATCAGAGAGAGTCCCCCCTACAGTGGATCTCTCCCTTCCCTATAAAAACAGGGATGCGCTTCACCAAGGAGGTATGTTCTTACGTTCACAAAAAACCTTATTCATCACATTGGTCTCTTTTCTAGAGATCTTTCTTAGACCACGAGCCTGACTTAGGCATCGGAGAGTCCTTTGAATGAACCAAGGCCTCCTTTATCTCTCACCTCTACTCATGCAGGTTCAAGGGAAAGACGCATAAAAGGACCGCCGGAAAATTGCATCAACAGTTTGACATCGTCTGAGGAAACGACAACAATCAAGCCGTTCCAGTTCTACCAGTAAACGTCTGACATTCAGGAAATAGCGAAAGGAAAGAAGAAAGCCCAACCTCCCCCTGTAGTGATCCCGATCGATACCGTACCTGCCCCCGTCCAGGACGCAACTTTGTAAGTGTTATGATTTGATTTCTCTTTGTTTGTCAAATTTTGTGTGTTAAAAACTTCTTTGTTTGTTTTGTGTATATCTTGATAAATCTGTTCGAGACACCTCATCAACACTTGAAGTCTAGTTCAAAGAATTATTCAAGCTTCATGCAACGAATTCTTCAAGCTTCATGATATTCAAGCTAAAATGTAGAAGATATTAAAGAAGAGCCCAGGGTCAAGACTCAAGTTCAAGAACAAGCGGAAATTCAAGATTCAAATATAAGTACAGGACTCAAGTGCGACTTAAAGTGACATTAACTTCAAGACTTGTGAAGTAGTCAAGCTACATCAAGAAGAACTTAAGCTTCGTAATGATCAAAGTCTAAACAAATGAAGTGTTCAATGTCCATACTTCATGTCCCAGGTTTGATAAACCTTAGATTGAGCTTAGGGTAGGTTACTTTGGATACATAATTCAATTGAATATTATTACATGTTTTTGGTCTATTCTAAGACCAGTCATAGACCTTGTTCGACCGGTCTAAGAAGTTCTAGGACCAGTCCTAGAATTGTCATATTTTATTGGATTTTCTGGTTCAGCTACAACCAGTCCTGAAGTCTGCTCGACCGGTCGTGGGATGGTCTCGACTCGACCTTCGACCAGTCGTAATGCTTCGACTCAAACTCCAATGACTAAATCAAATGTCGCACGACCAGTCGTAGAGGGGTCTCGACCAGTCGTGGGCTACCTTCGACCAGTCGTGTACTACTTACGACCAGTCGTACAACGGTCTGATGCGATCGCGCTCAAAAATTCAAAAATCAGCTTAATCCAGGACCAGTCGTGGTGACCCTAGGACCAGTCAAAGACGAATTTCTGCAGCTATAAATAGCACACGAATTTCAGAGTTTTTCATCGAAAATTAAGTGAATTCAAGGCTTCACTCTGAGATAAGTTTGTGTTTGTTTTTAAGCTATTTTGTGCATAATTTCTTTCTCTTTTTACTAGCTTATTTAATTTGATTTTGTTTATGTATTCCAATCTCATTTGAAAAGAGGAATTGACTTATTCATTCTTCTTAATCAAAATCAAATATAGCTACGCCCAATTGGTTTAAATCTAAAATTAATTAGAACTTAGAACCATATTAAAGTTAGTAGTGGACATTGAACTTCTATATTCGAATATCTACTCCGATTGGTTCTACCGGGCTGCACCGAAAAGGAGAAATCCAGGTATTTTACAATTTTATAAATTTCATTCTATTTTGGTTTTGTTTGAGATTCGCCAGAAAAATCTCAATTTGTGTGGTTATCTGAGGAGAGCCAGAAAACTCAGAAGTGTGGGTTTTGAATTGTGTAAGCCCAAGCTAAAAAGATACAATTGTAAAGGTTTTGGGTGAACCTGTGAAAACTTATTTGATAGTAAAAGCTAATATCCCCTGTGTGAGGATATTAGGAGTGGAGTAGCATTCTGTGTGGTTGTTGAAAGATAGTTGGTGTACACACAGGCGAACCACTATAACTCTTTGTCTTGTGGATTGAATGCTTGCTTAAATTTCATATCATTTTTCATTCAATTGTTGTGGATTGTAAGTGTGGATGTGAATGTTGTAACAATTTTCATTTCAAGCAAGTGTGGGGATTGTTGTAATAAGTAAGATCTTTATTTCTGCACTTTATTTCAATTCCTTGCTATTGAGTTATTTTTATTTTAGATTGAATTATTGATTCAAAAGACGTTCTAGAAATAAGGTTGTCCTACCATAAGCCCTTGTTTATTACGGTGTAAGGTTGTCCTTAGAACTGAATTTGCATCAACCTCTCAATCTTTATTTATTGAGATTGAATTGATTTGAGCATTGTGAATTGATTTATAATTATAAGGCTATCTATTTATTTTTATTCCACTGATTTTAATTTAATTTGGCATAGTCCTATTCACCTCCCCCCAGGACATATAGCTTGGCCATTTCAAGTGGTATCAGAGCCTAATAGCTCGTTCTTATTGTTTTTTTTTTTTTTTTTAGATTTATTTCCTGAGCTAACGATCTAAGCTATTTAAATAAGATGTCAAATTTTGATAGCCTATCAGTCACTAGGCCTCCACCCTTTGATGGATCCAACTATGCCTATTGGAAAGCTCGAATGAGGATCTTCCTCAAATCAATGGATGAGAGTGTGTGGCAAGCCATAGTGACTGAATGGAGCCCTCTTACCATTGAAGTAACTGGTATCATTGGATCAAAATCAATGAGAATAACACCTTATACATCTTGGTCCACACTTCAGAAAAGTGAGAGTAGTGTCAATGCAAAAGCACTAAATGCAATCACTTGCGCACTATCACTGGATGAGTTCAAAAGAATCATATCCTGTGATACTGCAAAGCAAGCCTGTGATATATTAGAAATGACACACGAGGGTACTTCAATTATAAAAAAATCTAAAGTCCAACTCCTCACAACCAAATTTGAAGAAATTCATATGGAGGAAAATGAAATGTTTATGGACTTTTACACAAGATTAAATGATATTATAAACTCTATGTGGGGTCTTGGCGATAAAATTTCAGAAAGTAAAGTGTGTGCAAAGATACTACGCTCACTTCCTGAATGGTTCAACTCTAAGGTAACCGCGATCCAAGAACTTCGTGATACGGATAATATGAAGGTAGAAGAATTAGTTGGTTCTTTACAAAACTACGAGTTAAACTTTAAAGCTCCTAAAGGTAAATCTATAGCTTTGAAATCTTCTAAAATTGTGTCTGAAGAAAACTCAGATTTAGAAAATTCTGAAGATGATATGGCTCTTTTAGCGAAAAAATTCTATAAGATTTTCAAAAGTAAGAAAATGGTCGATTTTCAAAAGACAAATGAAAAGAAACGATCTAAACCTAAGTCCAAAACTTGGAAGTCTTTGAAAGACAGTCGGTGTTACAACTGCCAAGAATATGGGCATCTAGCAAACAAATGTCCTAAAAAGGACAGACCCAAAAGGAAGGGTTTGTTGGCTACTTGGTATGAATCGTCTGATTCTGAAGCCTCTTCTGAATTAGAAAATTCTAAAACCGAGTCAGGCAATGAAGTTAAGGCCCTTATGACTCTAGCCAAGTTTACCTTTTCAGATCACGATGACTTAACAAGTGAAGAAAATTTGAATAGTGATCATGAAAATGAAGAAGATCTTCAAGATGCTTATAATGCCTTATATAAGGAAAGTTGTAAAATTGCTGTCAAACTTAAACTTCAAAAAGAAAAGTTTTCTAAACTCAAAGAATGTTTTGAAACTCTTGTTTTAGAAAAATTACAAATTTCAGATTGTTTTGAAAAATCAAAATGTGATTTGGAATTCAAAATCTCCCTGATTGATGATTTGAAATCTGAAAATGAGAAACTTAAAAATGAACTATCTTCTCTTCTGAGTTTGAAGGATATATGGAGATATGCCCAAGGTGATCCGAAGTTAGAAAAATTACTATCCGAATCAAGAAAATGTGGCGATCGATCTGGGTTGGGCTATGATAAAAATACATCTCCTAAATAGAAGAATACTCCTCTCAACTTTGTGAAAGGAGAAGCTTCTAACTCAAAAGGAAAAGGTACTTATCAAGGTTTTTCTAAAAATTCAAAAACTTTTCAAAAACCTAAAAGCAGCTATTTTAAAAATCAGATCAGAAATCCTCTTGCTGAAAAAATAGTTGATTTACTTAAGGAGCTCTTAAAATCTAACTCAGTCGGTCATTTTTACAACATGAGACAAAAGAAGACCAACTATGTTCCTAAACCCAAAACAGTTCTGAAATTGGTTCCTAAAGTTGCCTGCTTGGTTGCCCACACTGCTTTCGAAGCAACAAGCCATTCAAAATGGTACCTAGACAGTGGATGTTCCAGGCACATGACAGGGGACAATGCCTTATTCACCGATCTAAAAGATATGACTGATGGGTCAGTCACATTTGGTGATGGTAGCAATTGCAAGATTATTGGCCAAGGTACGGTTCAACTTTATAATCTTTCCTTATTTAAGAAGGTTGTATATGTTGAGGGACTAAAACACAACCTATTAAGCATATCTCAAATATGTGACAATAATTATAGTGTTAAATTTTCTAATCAAAATTGTGAGATTATAGATAAAAAGTGTTCTGTAATATTAACTGGTCGTAGAACTTCTGAAAACTGCTATATAGTAAGCAACGGTAGCTCATCTAATCAGTCGTGTTACATGGTTCATACCGATGAGACAGAATTATGACATAAACGTCTTGGATATGTACACTACCGGAATTTATACAGATTGAGCCAAAGAGAACTTATTAAAGGTCTACCTAAGATTCAAAAAGTAGACAAGATATGTGGTGAATGCCAGTATGGTAAACAAACTAGGAGCTCTCACAAAAAGGTGAACTCAAATACCACGTCTAGACCACTCGAGCTTCTCCACATGGATCTTATAGGACCAATCAGAATGGAAAGTCGAGGTGGCAAAAAATATATCTTGGTCATCGTAAATGATTATACAAGATACACTTAGGTTTCATTTTTAAGAGACAAATTAGAAACTCTTGATGAAGTGAAAAAGATTATCAACACAGATCCAACTAAAAAGTTCTTAAGTCGGTAAGAACGAAGTGATCATGGATCCGAGTTTGAAATAACAGTTTTGAGAAATTCTGTAGCAATCAGGGAATATCACATGAATTCTCTGCACCCAAAACTCCACAATAAAATGGTATTGTGGAAAGGAAAAATAGAGTGCTTCAAGAAATGGAAAATGTTATGTTGAATAGCATGAAGCTCCCTAGAAATTTATGGGTTAAGTAGTGAATCCCGCCTGCTACATTATCAACAGTATTTATATTTGCAAATCTAATAATAAAACGGCTTATGAAATGTGGTTTGAGAAAAAGCCTACTGTCAAATACTTTCGAATTTTTGTAGCAGTGTTATATTTTACGTGACCGTGAAAATCTGAAAAAATTCGACACTGAATGTGAAGTTTGATAAAAATTTGACACTGAATAATCTGATTGAATAGTTTTCTTTGTAATTACTTAAATAAATCATGATGATAACATATTCTGATCAAAATTTATAATGTGTAACTTGAACACTTTATAAGAATAATAACTACTTCTAATATATTAATAAGACTGAATACAACTCTAAAAAAAGATCTTCAATTTAATGTGAAAATAGATACTTATAAATAAAATGATAAGTCTGAATTTGGATACTCTTTAAATAGTCATGCATATCGTGTTCTGACAACAGGACCGGTGTGATTCAAGATCAATAATGTCGTATTGATGATCACTTGATACACTCTGCCCTAGTTTGATAATGATGAAGCTCTTATATTTAAAAACCAGATACTTCATCAAGTGAAACTAACTCTGAATTAAGGACTGTTAAGATCATCCAACTGATCAAATCTTTGAAACCCTCTCACTGGTTGCGCATTCGTAGACAACTAGAAGACTATGTAATTACGTATGCTTTACATCCAGGTTGAACCAGTAAACGTAAAAGAAGCACTTCTGATGAAACTGGATATTAGCGATGCAGGAAGAACTTAATCAATTTGTCAGAAACGATGTCTGGTATCTTGTTCCTAGACCTAAAGATAAACACATTAATAGAACAAAATGGATTTTTAAAAACAAGTCTGATAAATTAGGAAATATCATTCGAAACAAGGCAAGACTGGTTGTGCAAGGGTACACGCAAATTGAAGGGATTGATTATGATGAAACTTTTGCCCCAGCTGCTCGCCTTGAATCTATCAGACTTTTCATATCTATTGCATGTTTAAAAAGTTTAAAAATTTTCAAATGGATGTGAAGAGTGCCTTTTTGAATGACAACTTACTTGAAGAGGTATATGTTGAACAACCGACTAGGTTTGAAGACCCTAAGCTTACTAATAATGTATACCGCCTTAAAAAAACTCTCTATGGTCTGAAACAAGCTCCCAGAGCATGGTATGAAAAATTGACTAAGTTTTTACTAAGTCATAATTTTCAGATGGGTAGTATTGATAAGACGCTCTTTATTAAGAAATATAACGATGACATCTTAATGGTTCAAATCTATGTTGATGATATAATTTATGGATCAACTTATACTAACACGACTGTTGAGTTTGCAGATCTAATGAAATCTGAATTCGAAATGAGCATGGTAGATGAATTAAATTATTTCCTGGGGTTGTAAGTAAAACAGCAATCTGATGGAATTTTTATTTCACAAACTAAGTATGCATTGAACTAGATTAAGAGGTTCGGATTTGAAAGTGGTAAGAACTTTGATACTCCAATGAGTACAACTCTAAGACTCTAAAAAAACTCTACAAGTAAAGATGTAGATCCTAAGTTGTATCGTAGTATAATAGGTAGCTTACTTTACCTAGCTGCAAGTAGACCTGATATTGCTTTAAGTGTTGGAATTTGCGCTAGATATCAGTCTAATCCTAAAGAATCTCACTTAACTGCTGTTAAGCGAATTATTCGATATGTTGCAAGTTCAGTTAATCTGGGTCTTTGGTATCCCTATGATACTAGTGTTCAGTTAGCTGGGTATTCGGATGCTGATTGGGTAGGAAATTTAGATGACAGAAAATCAACCAGCGGTGGTTGTTTTTATATTGGAAACTATTTGGTTTCTTGGTTTAGCAAGAAGCAAAGTTTCATATCACTCTCAACCGCTGAGGCCGAATACATTACAGCAGGAAATGCATGTACTCAGTTGGTTTGGATGAAACGTATGCTGAGTGATTATGGAATCGTACAAGACTCGATGGTTTTATATTGTGATAATTCCAGTGCGATAAATATTTCAAAAAACCCAATCCAGCATTCACGTACTAAGCACATTGACATTCGGTTTCATTATATTCGTGAATTAGTGGAAGAAAAAATAGTATTTTAGAATATATTCCTACCGAGACTTAGCTTGCTGACATTTTCACTAAACCGCTCGACACAAGAGGTTTAATAAATTAAAATTTGATCTTGGTATGTGCAATTTTAAATGATTGATCATATAACTTTATATCATAGTGTATATAATGTTAATATGTTATTATTTTAAATTTTAAAATTTTGTGAAAATTGTATAATTTTTCTGGTCTAAGACCGGTCGAGGACGTGCTCGACCAGTCTTGATACGACCGGTCGAGTATGTTCCAAGACTGGTCGTGTAGCGCGCTGACCTCTTTAATTTGGAGAAAACTTTCTTCTTCTTCATTCTAACCCTCTTCACCAACGAGCCGAGCTTCGACTAGTCGAACCCTTGTATCCGATTCCTTCAGGTTAAAGTGATTTTCCTTACTTTCTTGAAGAATCTTAATCTTTACTCTTAGATTTCTTGATTATTGTTGTCTATTTCATAAAGATTTTCAACTTTTTCAGTTTTCCCTTCCTCATTTGTTGAATCTAGAGAAACCCATCTCTTTTTCTTGAAATTTCTTTCATTTCATCAAGAATATGGAATCTAGAGGTAAAAAGAAAATTCATAGAGGTGCATCTTCTTCCCGTTCAAATGCAATCACTAGACGTCATCTTAGGGATCCTGAAGATGATCCTCCTCATGTATGTGACCTGCGTATGCGCAATGTTATTGTTGAAAAAGCGGTTTGTTTAAATCATATTGCTCCGTATGGTCTCCTTCCTCTCCTTCAGTCTGTAGGATGGGAAAATATTTTACACTGGGGTGGGCCGGCATACCAGTCCATTGCACAGGCCATGGTTGCATGCATATCTGACTTTTCTGCTAGCAACTGACTTTCATTATTAGCACTAGAGAAGGGCCTTTTTCTGTTGATCGACATTTAATTTCAGGCCTTATGGACATACCTTTAAATGATGGTGTTCATCCTAGTGCACTTGTTGAGAAAGTGTCAAAATCTGAAAAACGTATTTATTTTAGAACATTGTGTAACATGAATGCACCATGGACTACTAATGGGAATGCCCTTAAAACCAAATACTTGTTACCCAAATACAGGGTGTTACATCGTATCTTCACTTCTAATTTGTATCCCCACTCTGGAAACAAGACTGAGTTAACTTTGTTTATGGTTTGTATTTTGTACTCAATCATTACTGGTGCTAATATATGTTTGTCCTCCTTGATTTGTTCCTCTATCATTCAAATTCGTAGTCATCCTGGTCATGGTGATATTCCATTTGGATATTTGTTGAATGTATTAGCCACTCACATGTTAGTTGTTATGCCCATCGGTGAGGCTCCTATCCAACACCTCATATTTATCAATTCCAACCTAAATAAAATGAAGTTGGATTTAGCCCCTGGTCAAGTTGATGTTGGTGCGGGTGAAGCTGCTGCTGAAGCTGAGATTGTTGTCGAAGGAGATGAGTTGTCGCCAGATGATATTGACATATTGGATGATATTTTTAATGAAATTGGTTCTGATTCTGAAAATGATCCAGACTTTGAACCATCTGATTTTAATGCACGTCTAAGTGCATTGGAGGAAAAGGTAGAACAGATGAATGTTGGCCACAATCATCAATTTAAAAATATGCGTAGATATTTTAGGTAATTACAGAAGAGCCTTCATCAAAGTGATCCTAACATACCTGCTCCAACTTCTGGATCAGATTGAGAATGTTAAATCTTTGGTCTGTAATAACCTTACTACTTTACCTTCTTTGGTTGTGTGGATGCCTGTCTTAAACTTCACTTGATAACTCTTTTTGATATATATTGTTCTTAATTTTTATCTTTCTGAGTTGCCCTTTCTATTTCTGTCTTTCATATCCTATCTTTGTTTCTTCCTTTGTCATATTTTGACAAAAAGGGGGAGAGAATTTGTGAATTAATTCTGAATTATGATACTCAGGGAGAGTTGAGTTGAGGTACATTATGATAGTTATCAAGGGGATGATGCTTATGATGATTATTTTATGACAACTGGTGCATGATTCGTTATCAACTGGTGCATGATTCGTTATTATACAAGGTGTTTTGTTTTGTCACAAATTTGACAAAGGGGGAGATTGTAAGTGCTATGATTTGATTCCGCTTTGTTTGTCAAATTTTGTGCGTCAAAAACTTCTTTGTTTGTTTTGTGTGTATCTTGATAAATCTGTTCGAGACACCTCATCAACACTTGAAGTCTAGTTCAAAGAATTATTCAAACTTCATGCAACGAATTCTTCAAGCTTCATGATGTTCAAGCTAAAATGTAGAAGATATTAAAGAAGAGCCTAGGGTCAAGACTCAAGTTCAAGAGTAAGTGGAAATTCAAGATTCAAATATAAGTACAGGACTCAAGTGCGACTTAAAGTGACATTAACTTCAAGATTTGTGAAGTAGTCAAGCTACATCAAGAACAACTCAAGCTTCGTAATGATCAAAGTCTAAACAAATGAAGTGTTCAATGTCCATACTTCATGTCCGGGGTTTGATAAACCTTAGATTGACCTTAGGGTAGGTCACTTTGGATACATAACTCAATTGAATATTATTACATGTTTTTGGTCTATTCTAAGACCAGTTCTAGACCTTGTTCGACTAGTCCTAGCACTGGTTCGACCGGTTTAAGAAGTTGCAGGACCAATCCTAGAATTGTCATATTTTATCGGATTTTCTGGTTCGGCTACGACCAGTCTTGGAGTCTGATCGACCGGTCGTGGGATGGTCTCGACTCGACCTTCGAACAGTCATAATGCTTTAACTCAAACTCCAGCGACTAAATCAAGTGTCGCACGACCAGTCGTAGAGGGGTTTCAACTAGTCGTGGGCTACCTTCGACCAGTCGTGGACTGCCTACAACCAGTCATACAACGGTCTGATGTGATCGCGCTCAAAAATTCAAAAATCAGTTTAATCCAGGACCAGTCGTGGTGACCCTAGGACTAGTCGAAGACGAATTTCTGTAGCTATAAATAGCACACGAATTTCAAAGTTTTTCATCGAAAATTAAGTGAATTCAAGGCTCCACTCTGAGATAAGTTTGTGTTTGTTTTTAAGCTATTTTGTGCATAATTCCTTTCTCTTTTTGCTAGCTTATTTAATTTGATTTTGTTTCTGTATTCCAATCTCATTTGAAAAGAGGAATTGACTTATTCCTTCTTCTTGGAATCAAAATCAAATATAGCTATGCCCAACTGGTTTAAATCTAAAATCAATTAGAACTTAGAACCATATTAAAGTGAGTAGTGGACATTGAACTTCTATATTCAAATATCTACTCCGATTGGTTCTACCGGGCTGCTACGAAAAGGAGAAATCCAGGTATTTTACAATTTTGTAAATTTCATTCTATTTTGGTTTTTGTTTGAGATTCGCCAGAAAAATCTCAATTTGTGTGGTTATCTGAGGAGAGCCAGAAAACTCAGAAGTGTGGGTTTTTGAATCGTGTGAGCCCAAGATAAAAAGACACAATTGTAAAGGTTTTGGGTGAACCTGTGAAAACCTATTTGATAGTAAAAGCCAATATCCCCTGTGTGAGGATATTAGGAGTGGAGTAGCATTCTGTGTGGCTGTTGAAAGACAGTTGGTGTACACACAGGCGAACCACTATAACTCTTTGTCTTGTGGATTGAATGCTTGCTTAAATTTCATATCATTTTTCATTCAATTGTTGTGGATTGTAAGTGTGGATGTGAATGTTGTAACAATTTTCATTTCAAGCAAGTGTGGGGATTTCTGTAATAAGTTAGATCTTTATTTCTGCACTTTATTTCAATTCCTTGCTATTGAGTTATTTTTATTTTAGATTGAGTTATTGATTCAAAAGACGTTCTAGAAATAAGGTTGTTCTACCATAAGCCCTTGTTTATTATGGTGTAAGGTTGTCCTTAGAACTGAATTTGCATCAACCTCTCAATCTTTATTTATTGAGATTGAATTGATTTGAGCATTGTGAATTGATCTATAATTATAAGGCTATCTATTTATTTTTATTCCGCTGATTTTAATTTAATTTGGCATAGTCCTATTCACCCCCCCCCCCTCCCCTCTAGGACATATAGCTTGGCCATTTCAAACTCCCGTTGAATGTCCTGAACGACAAGAGAGTCGTCGTGGTTCTTCACAACGCTAGACGACTTCGGGATCAAGCTGACGTGGTCAGCAGAGACACGGCAGAGGCGGTCGACAAGACGCTCTCGAGAGAGAGGTTGGAGACATCTGGGCCGATCTAGGCTACCTGAAGCAGATGATGGAGAACATGTAACTTCTGCATGCTCGTCAACTCGATCATCAAAGAGAGGGCAGTCAACCCACGTCTGACCATGCATGTGTCAATCCTCCTTAGCCCTCGATCATACAGGTCCTATCGCAACCGAGCCCGCAGCCTGCCCCTGCCGAGCCCGTTCGGTCCCATGTGTTGGGGACATCTCCACTGCCTCCTTCCGACCTCCGACATGAGATAGATCGGTGAAGGCGCAGCAGAGCCCCGGTCGAGGCCACCGCCGATAATAGGAGCCTTGGAGAAATGAACTATCTACAGCAACAAATCACCGACATAAGGCAAACCCACCGAAGCTACGTAGTTGCCCCTGAAGAGCTAAAATCCCCATTCACGATCGACATCATGCGAGCACGACTGTCGGATAGATTTCGGTTACCTCAAATAACCCCCTACACAGGGAGCACTGACCCAACGGAGAATTTGGAGTCATTTTGAACATACACGGAGCTCCACAATGCCACTGATGCGGTTATGTACTGAGCCTTCTCGCTGACTTTGGCCGATGCAGCGAGACTTTGGTTTAAACAACTAAAACCAAGGTTCGTTCAATCATTCACCGAGCTCAGTGAGGCCTTCGTCACCAACTTCATCGGAGGGAAGGAGAGACTCAAAGCACCCGCTCACCTGATGAACATAGTCCAAAAAGACGGTGAGCTCTTAAAGGACTATATCAAGTGTTTTAACTTGGAGGCGCTCCAAGTGCGGAAACACTCGGACGAGACCGCACTAAACACCATCATGACCGGGCTGAGGGACAAACCATTCCTCTTCTCTTTAGATAAGAACCCTCCTACCACACTGGCAGAGTTCTTGAACCGATCGCAGAAATACGCTAACGCTGAAGAGTCCCGGATTCTGCGAGATCCCATCCAAAATAAAAGATCCGCGACTAAAGAGCTAGAGAAGAAAGAGCCAGACTCGGCTAATACAAGCAAGAAGCGTAAGGAGGATCGGTCTCGCAATGATCGTAGAGCGAGCAAATGTCCTGACAGTAAATCCACCGCTTACACCTCGCTGAACAAGCCTCAAGAGCAGGTGTTGATGGAGATAAAGGATGAGTGTTTTGTCCAATGGCCGAACAGAACTTGAACTTCTCTATAGGAACGACCTTGGTGAGCATGTCTGCTGGATTTACGCTGACGTGAATCTTCTTTAGTGTTATGCCTCATTCCTCAAGCACCTGTTTGATAAAGTGGTGACGAACATCAATGTGTTTAGTATGTAAGTGATAAACATAGTTTTTAACCAAATTTATAGCGCTCTCGCTATCACAATTAACTGGCACGACTTCCTGTTGAAGCCCCAACAGATTTATCATGCCTCTTAAACAAACACATTCCTTAAACACTTCTGTCACTGCCATATATTCTGCCTCGGTTGTGGAAAGAGACACCACGAACTGAAGCTTTGACATCCAACTAATTGCTTCACCTGCTAATATAAACGAGTAACCTGAAGTAAACTTTCTGGAATCCACACTGCTTGCGTAGTCTGAATTCACATACTATACCAACTTTGTCTCTATCTTTTCAAAAGTTACGACATAATCTTTTGTACCTTGAATGTATTGAAGTAGCCACTTCACCGCTCCCCAATGTTGCTTGCTAGGATTTGACATGTATCTGCTCACAACACCGACTACCTGTGAAATATCTTGTCTCGTACAGATCATAACGTACATTAAACTGTCAATGGCATTCTAATAAGGCACATGGCACATATCCTGCTTTTTCTCATTTGATTTAGGACATTATTCTGTGGAAAGCTTGAGGTGAGCCGCGTGGAGAACACTCACTGGCTTTGTTTGGTCCATCCCATACTTAATCAGTACCTTTTCAAGGTATTCTACCTATGATAACTAAAGCCTTCTCTTCTGCCTGTCTCTAGGAATATCTATACCGAGAACTTTCTTTGCAGCCCTCAGATCTTTCATCTCTAATGTCCCTGATAACTGAGTCTTCAGTATATTGATTTCAGACATATCATGACTGGTGATCAACATATCATCAACATACAATAATAGGATGATGAATTTTCCATTACTCTGTGTCTTGTAATAGACACAGTGATCGTAATCACTCCGAGTAAATTTCTGACTCAACATGAAAGAATTAATTTTTTTTTACCACCGCCTAGGTGACTGTTTCAGGCCGTACAACGACCTCATTAACCTGCAAACTTTTTTCTCTACTCCTTTAACTTCGTAGCCCTCTGGTTGCTTCATGTAAATCTTCTCTTCCAATCTCCCGGGCAGGAATGCAGTCTTGACATCCATCTGTTCCAGCTCGAGATTGTATTGGGCAACCAACGCTAACATGAATCTGATAGATACTTGCTTAGTCATTGGAGTGAATATCTCTATGAAGTCGATTCCTTTTCTTTAAGCATAACCCTTTGCTACTAGTTTCGCTTTATATCTATCATGTTTCTTTTTGAATAATTAACCACTTGCATCCGATTGTTGTTCGGCCCACTCGAAGCTCCATTTGCTCCCATGTGTGATTTTTGTGTAACGAGTCCATCTCATTGTTCATATATAGCCACCTTCCACTTCTCTGCATCAGGTTCATTGAGAGCCTCCTAAATAGTAAACCGGTCCCCCTCATTTGTAATGAGGGCATATGCAATATTGGAGCCGTCCTTATATCTTGTCGGAAACCTGGGATCACACAGTGAGTTTCTTCTCACAGGTGGCTGCTCCACCTGATCTTGTACCTCTATCTGCATATCTATCTCTGCCTGAGTATCATTCGTGTCAATCTGGACGTATACGACCAACCTTTTTGGTTCCTCTTTCTCCTCTTAATCATTCGTGTGGAATAGGGAGCTTCTATCAAATATGACGTCACGGCTAGTGATGATACCTTGCATGTGACCTTGTCGAATAACCTGTAACCTTTCACACTAATACTATAGCTAATAAAGATATACTTTTTGGCTCTATGGTCTAGCTTATCTTTCTCAACTAATGGTACATGAGAGTAAGCCTCACAATCAAATATACGCAAATCTGAGTAGTCAATCTTATGACCACTCCATACTTCCTCTGTGATTTACATTTAATTGCCGTAGAAGGAGACCGGTTCACCAATATCAAGTCTATCCATAGGTCCTTGCCCAACACAGCATTACTTAACATGCATATGATCCTCTCCAAGAGAGTCATATTCATCTGCTCGGCGCGCCACACCGTTTTGTTTAGGCATATGTCGCACTGTATTTTGCCTAATGATCCTTTCATCCTTACAATTTTCATTAAATTCAGTGGAAGTAAATTCTCTAACATTGTCAGTCCTTAAAACCTTTATTTCTCGCCCTGACTGTTTTTCCACCATTGCTTTTCATTGTTTGAATATAGTGAAAACTTCGGATTTATGTTTCATGAAGTAAACCCAAACTTTTTGAGAGTAGTCGTCAATAAATGAAACAAACCATGACGACCCCCCAACAGAAACCTCTGGTGATGACCCCCATACGTTAGAGTGCACATAATCAAGGACTCCCAAACATACATGTTTTCCATATTTAAAGGATAATCTAAATTGTTTACCATATATACAATGCTCGTATATATCTAAATCAGAATTCTTAAATGCTGAAATCAAACAACGATCAGATGGTACTTTCATACCTCGTTCACTCATGTGGCCCAAACAAGCATGCCACATACGTACAGAAGTGGAATCTGCAACATTTACTACCACTCCAGCTATTAAAGTGCTTCCGATTAACCTGTAAAGGTTTCCGTGCCTTTGCGCTCTCATAACCAAGAATGGCCCCTTTGAAACTTTAAGGACACCACCCTATAGCCTCGAGTGTACCAAGAGAAGTCAGAATTTTCTTCATATCAGGAATGTGTCTAACATCAGTCAAGCTACGCTCCATCCCATCAAACATCTTGATGCTCACCGTACCACTAGTCACAACATTACAGGCATTGTCATTGCCCATAAAAACCAGTCCACCATCGCATTCTCTGTAACTGACGAACCAACTCGATGAGGAGTCATATGATATGATGTTCCTGTGTCAAGGATCCACTCATTTCTAAGATTGTCTTGCAAGTGTCCAACCATAGAAACAGACAGTACATCACCTCCACTTGTCTCTTCATCAGATGTGACAACATTAGCCTCCTTGAAAGAAGCCACTGAACCACTGAATTTTCTTTCTTCGCTTTATGATTGGTACAATCCTTCTTCATGTGTCCAGTTATCCCACAGATCCAACACTTTAATTTGCCTCTACCCTTGCCCTTTGATTTGGATCTAGGTCTTGAAGATCTTGTATCTCGCTCAAAATTTCTACCTCTTATAATCAGTGCATCGGAAGATGTCCCCATGTTGCCGTTTAGCTTTCTCATGGCCTTCCCTTAAAGGGCTAAGATAACAGTGTCAACACTCAGGGTTTTATTTGCGGTGCACATTGAGTCCTTGAATAACTCATATGATGCCGGAAGAGAATTCAACAACATACATGATTGTTTCTCATCTTTGATTACTTCCTTCATATCTAATAATTTGCAGACTAATTTATAAAAGTTGCTAATGTGGGCCTCCAGATCTCTACCATCTATCATCTTCAAGGCATACCATTGTAGCTTCAAGTGTAGGTGATTTTCAGATAATTTTTTCGCATAGATATCCTTTAACTCTGCCTATAAATTAGCCATAGTTTTCTCCCTCAAAACATTATAGAGGACCTCATCTGTGAGACATAAACGGATGGAGGATAAAACATTACTATCAAGAGTATTCTAGTCTTCGTCATTCATAGTCGATTTTCGCTTCTCAAGAGCCTTAGCTTCACCTTACTTAGTTAATAGACTAATCATCTTAATATTCCATAACTCAAAATTATTTTTGCCTGAGTACTTCTCAATATCAAACTTGGTGTTTCCCATTGATGCTAATCTTACAGATTTAGATCTGTGTCCCAACGATAGCTCTAATACCACTTGTTGGGGATTTGTACTGCGGAATCACACAAAGATGGATCTAGGATAGCAATCTAAGAGCACCAAGCAAACATAAAGAGTATACAAAGATTTAACGTGAAAAATCTTTTCGAGAAAAAACTACGGCACGAAGCGACAGAAATCCACTATGAAAGCATAAATTACAAAGAGAGAGGACTTAACCTGATTCGAACCACCTCGAATCTCACCCTTGTTACACCCTTTGCAAACCCTAGAACCCTTTAGAAACCCTTTAAAATACCTTTAGAAGCTTTAGCATTATTTTAGAATGGCCCATGGAACTCCTATTTAAGACATCTATTAATCACACCCAGATCCATAGCTCAACTGGCAGACTGAGTAGAGATACCTTGTTTCAACACTTGAGGTCTTGGTATCGATCCCTAGTGGGGGTGGCTAACATGGAGGGTGTGTACTGACATGGGTGTGTACTAACAAGCTAACCCCCCAAATAAATAAATAAAAGACATCTATTAATCAACACTAATTTCATTGCTTTTACACTGATCCCTTTTTATAGCAATTGAGATGTTCAATAAAACAGACCTTTAAAAAAAAAAAAAGTTATTTATAACTTTTATATGCAATATAATGAACCAATAAACAGACGACATTCTCAATATATATAGAAAATCTTAAATGCAATACAATACATGCACCAATAGACTAACATTCTTAGATAGAAAAATATAGTTAATATGTAATGCAATTGATCTTATACACTGACTAAAATGAGGTTGCTTCTCCAAGTTCAATGCCTACTTTAATGTGTTCTCATTTGCTACCCTCGTGTTCAATGTTCTGAATTTCTGGACAAAATAAATTCACTTGGGCAATCAATATTGACACAATCAAGGGGCATCAGCTCATCAGCTTGTCATCTCCATCTGTAAATCATACTTCTCGCCGATAGCTCTTAGAAGACAGTATATACTTGGAACATCGTCGGCCTCTCCTCTGGATCTAATGCAACACAAGCAAATGCAATTCCAAGGAACTCAAGAATCTCCGCATCACAACCTCTTCCAGTCCAAGTGGCATAGTAATTTGAAAGATAAGCAATCCATTCCATTAAATTTCCTTTGAAGTTTTCAAGAGCATTCACCACTTGAGTCAGTTCTTTGTTGTTTATGGTGACTAGTGTTTTTGGCCTGTTTAGGCAGTGGAGGGGTTTTTTAGATTTTAAAGCATCAGGCCGAATAGAGGTTTTTGAATGGCGATGTCCCGCCCACTTGGGCAGGATGGATCTTGACGTCGGAGCAGGTCGATGAATGGGGGTAGCAGAGATCTTCGCCGCGGGAGATCTAGGAGGAAGGTACGCTAGCCGGCTTCACTAGGTTTCAGTTTGTTTATAGGAAACCTTCCTTTTGACTGTGAACAAGATCTTCGCGAGATTTTTAGGAAGTTTGGGAGGATCCACAATGTCTATATCCCTCTGCGTCCTTCCTCAAACCACACCAAGGGTTTCGCCTTTGTGCGATTCTTCTACGAACAGGAGGCTAAAAATTCTATGGATGTTTTGAACGGGCGTCGGATTGATGGACGAAGACTCACAGTTGACAGAGCAAAACCTAAGATTGTTAACCCTCCTATATCTAAACTCAATCCCGGTGCAGTCCCAAAGGCTGTGCCACTTTCTGAGACTATGACTTATGCCAAGGTCGCTTCTGGAGCAGCAAGGCCCTCAAATAAGTTGGACAAACATGCAAAAAATTTCATCTCGGTAGCAGATGCAGGAGCTGTTGCAAAAAAGAAACAGGAACTACAACTGGGCTTGGTAGCCAGAACAGATCCTTTCATCTCAGTCCTCCAAATGATGTAGATTATTAGGGAGTCTGCCTTCGCATCATCTAATATTGATGTCATCCGACTGTCAGCTACTAGGGTTCTAATCAAAATCAAATCCATACCTGAGCTTGACCTATTCACGGGGGAAAGTGATCTTCACAGCAAAATGGGGATTACCTCCATCAACCACTGGTCACCGGAAGAAGAGGGACTAGGTAGGGGTACATGGATCCGGATCTTTGGCATTCTGTCTCACGGTTGGTTTGAATCGGCCCTTCTGGATCTGGGGAACTATTTCGGAAAGGTTCTCGAAATTGACTCCATCACCTGATGCGGATTATTTCAGGGATTCACCCGAATGAAGGTATTCTTCCACCCAGGAGTGGATATTCGACGTACTCTATACCTGGAGGTTGATGGACACAATTACCCTGTGTATGTAGAGCTTGAGGCAGAACCGAAAACACAATCAGTAAATCCACCAGTAAGGACAAGTAATCCAGTTCAACCCAGCAGCACAAAGCAGTGGGTAGAGAAATGTTTTGGTCGAAGTAGAAAAGATCAGGCCAACGCTCTCATGGAGGGCGAACCTGTCCATCAGGGTGATCTGGAAAACTGCAATCAACATGTTCGAGAAAATGCAATAGACAAACAGTCTGTCCAGCAACCACTCCTCCTACTAACTTATAATAGCATCAGGATTAGTTCACCCCAAGTCAGCAGGGATTGTGACATCCCAACCCTCAATAATTGCCCCATTGAAATTGATCCACTTATATATGCATGCTTCTGGAAGTGGGGAGATGGAAGAATTATCAAAACAAGTGACATTGCAAGATGCTAACCTGGCCTACCCAGAAACTATCTCTGCTTAAAACGAGATGCCCATTAAACTCTTAGGCCTCCCAGGGTGGTCTTCTACAAACAACCAGGACCGAGAAAGATTGCAGACTACTCTGACTTCAAGTGGATGCCGCGAAATTGGCCCATCGAAGCGTCCACATGATAAGGCAAATTAGAGGATTTGGAGTTGGACTCAGGATTCGAGACCTCAGAAATGCTGCTCAGGCCATTCAACTCTGCAATCTCGACAGAAATACCATTCAACAGAACAAGGAAGCAACGAATTCTTTCCAAATCAGTTGGGGATTGTCCTATTTCTAATATTAGGGATCCCCAAATAGGACTAGATTACTCCCCGTTTTCCTCAAGAGAGTCTGAAGACAGACAGTCCCCACACACTCTGTGCAAAATGAACACTCCCCTGACGAGGCCCTCTAATAGAAAGGGAGAACTGGTGGTGGACCTTTCTGTAACGACTCAAAAATTTTCGTGCAATGGCCCGAGTACTACCTCGACCAGAAATCGCTTAGGATTAAATCCTTTAGAAATTTGACAAAGTTAACTGTAACGCCCCGAACTTTTCGATGCTCAGGCATCGAAAGTCCTCGAGCGTTACCATAAAATTCAACGTGACATATACATGTGTACGATACCAATCCAACTATTCTAACCTTACATCCTTGCCCCAACACTAACTTAACCTTTAGAAATGATCTTCATTCATAAATTAAGCCATCTGATCGTTGAATTTCAAGACAAGCCCATCCATCACATGATTTAACATAAGTACTTTCCCTTAGATGACATGATGAATAATTCCTTATCCATAATGATTTAGATATACGTTCTTTTGTAAGAATTGCCTGGAAACATATCTATAACTGTGTGGAGCCATTAGATTTTCCAAAACTCATAGATCGACAGTAATTACGAAATTGCCACTAGCCTAGACCCGTGAACACTGGATCACATGATTCTCATGGTCCGTTTCATGTGAAATTTTATATCATGCCTAATTATCACAAGTTAACCGCACACTTCGAATTTCAACTCTTAGATCATAGTAAATCAGCTACTTGACCTCTACATCCATTCGTACACTTATCAGATCAAGATTCTGATCCGTCCACCCTGTTCAGACTATATGAATATACTTAATCCACCATTAGAATCAGAATCTGAGAAACTTTCACGTATAAGAAAGTCACTCAAATATAATCCCTACCCCTAATCACTCCAGAAACCTATTTTATGTTCATCCGTTTACGAAACTAACCGTACATCAATCCTCGTACATGGCCTGAGTGCATACCATCAAGTTTTCATATTTTTAACAAGTCATCTGACCACTCATCCTGATTGGATCTACCGAGTGGGCCATCCGAATATCAGGATAAATCGGTCATTACGAAAATCTTTGGGTTTAAGTTCAAACTGCCCGGTAATTTGTTAATAAGAGGAGTACAAACAATATTTTAGAATTTTAAAATATATTAACTATTAAAGGAGAATCTTAGTAATCATCGAGAGATCATAGCTCAAATTTAGGCGATGGAAAGAGCGTGAAAGATAAATACCACCTGTCAAATTTTATCACATTTAGATGGTAGACTTATGAGTTACACACGTCAGAAGTTTTTTTAAGAAAAAGGGGTAAAATTGTAAATATGTTAACAACCACATGCATGGTACTGTTGACGTAAGAGGATTAATGTTTTAACGTTGGATACGATTCAATACATTAGTAGATCGTGCGGCCCACCTAAAGTTTAGATCTACTTCAAATTTGAAACCATGGGTTTGTACGGCGTTCCAAAGACGGTGAATGGAGTGAATATTCCAGAAGATTATCACAGGTGGACCCCATCTATTTTGAATAACAAGATAGAAAAGGAACCGTCTGTACATAAAATGGAACGTGGCCGAATTACCACCGCATGTTGGATAGTGGTGTGGCTCATCCAAAACTCGGATCTACCCTATATTTTGGCCCCTAGCCTAAAATCACCTTACAAAGCTGATGGAAGGAATGGATTTTCTGGAAAACCATAATAGTGGGCCCCATGCATAGCCATTCGTAAATCCAAGGAATGTTGGAAGACCAAACCAAAACAGTGCGTCCGTTAGGTTTTCCAAGCGTTGGAGGAATCTTCCAGCAACCGATGTTCTTCTCCATGCAACCGTTCGGTTCCTCCACAAGACTGTTCGGTTTGATGCAAGCTATTTAATATTTTATTTTGGTTTTTGTTACTGTAGTAAATATTATGCCCTTGTAGGGTATTTTAAATGGGTATTTGTGTCTTTTCACATTGTTAGGAAAGTTTATATAAGGGAGTTCTTGTAGTCGTTTGAAACCAACTCAGTGAGCTTGTAAGCCACAGTAATATAGCAAAATTCCTCTTCTCTTCAAGTGTCCAGTGAGTTAGTTTTTCAGGCTTTGTAAAGCCAAGTAGAGTTTTGGCTAGTACAGTCATCAAGGAAGAGAGAGAGAGAGAGAGAGAGAGAGAGAGAGAGAGAGAGTATAAGAAAGAAAAGAAGAAAAAGGAAGAGTGGGAGCTGAGCGTCAGAGGAGGCAAACAGGGACCACCCACACGTGAATTAATTCATCCACCACCATCATCGACTCCAGCGTTGGGCCCCTTAATTCACCATGTAAGTATACTTATAGCAATACACGTGGTGAGCCCATGTGGGACCCACGTTGAAATAATGTCTAAATACATGTAAGATACGTGTGATGTATACTATTTAAATACGTACCAGATGCACATGACGTAATATAATATTTTAAATATGTATCAGGTGCATATGACATTGATATAATGTAAGACACATGAGGTGGGCCCCATGTGTAACCCACGTTGTTATAATATACATATGTATTGTATATATGTGGTGGCCCCCTATTGTGACTAGCTGGGATACTATCCGGTGTGTGTAACATATAGTAAAATATTATATGGGGTCCCACATCCACGTGGGACAACAGGAGCATATGTCCATTTGTATATATCCTATGATGGCTTCACCACATGGGAGGAGCTCCACTGATGGACGTACCCCATCCTAGCCGTCTATCCATTTGTCGAGCTCGTATTTAGGGCAGTAGGCCATGTATGTGGACCCCACCCCGATATAGGTGATTCATCCAAACTGACCATCTGTGCCTGTGGCCTCTACCATGAAATATGTAAATATCCACAGCTTCCAATGGTATTGGACGATGGGTGCGCCTGACTGGCATACCTTACACCAGTTACATAACTATGGTATGTCACCGGCAGCCTACGAGGGCCCGTACATGACGTTTGTGTTCGATCCAAACCATCCGCCCACTGGTGGACCACCATGATGTGATCCACACCGTCCAGACTGTGCATGACAGTGGTGAACGAAGTTTGGGTCAATACTGAACCATACTCGGGCAACACTAGATTGTCTGAACTATATATAGATGGTGCCGACCAGCATGGACTATAATTGAACAAGCACTATATCTATATGAATGGTGTTGGAAAATGCTAATAAAGTACGGTTTCACACACATCACATTTACAACTATAAGGATGAGCTAGAGTCTTGTTAGAGCACCTTGTTGAAATACATGGCGGGCCTAACACAAGCCTATAAGGCTTTGTTGTTGTGCCCCTTTGAACTTTTGTTAGATGTACAAAGCCATACCTGACGAAGATAAAATACAATCTTAGGAGATTCCTTGAACAACTGCAAGTCTCAAGAAGACTCGAATCGAGTACGTAAACACTACCATATAGGTGATGATTCTTCCCCTTGAGCTTTTCATCTTCTCATTAGCTTAAGTTATAGTTTTTATTTAAATTCATAATTGATATCTCCCTTTATAATCACATGTGTTAGCTGGTAAAAATTGAATTGTTGTATTACATGCTTTATGATTATCCTGTATAATTGCTCATGCTTGTGGATTTCTTTTTTGTGGGTTGCTTATGGAACTTAAACTGGTACATTAGCGGGAAATTCCCACATATGAATGTACACCCATACTTGGGATGTAATTTGACTAGTTATGATCATAATGGACCTTCGACTAGGTGGTTATTGAGTGGTGGTCTAGATGGATGATTGATGCGGGCCTACCATCCAAGGTTGTTGTGCCTAATGATTTTTAAGGATAGTCTTTATCGTATGGTTTTGATATTCGCCCTATGTGGCATGTTTTGATCCCTATGTGGCTTATTTTGATATCTGCCTACGTGGTTTGTTTTAGTATTTGCCCTACATGGGTTCGATGTTTTCTATCATGCAACCATGCAATGGTAAGCCCCATGTATTGTAATATGATTGGCCACTAGTCGACGGGGTTCCATTAAACATCCTAAGGTGGTAGCCTCACGAGCCGAGGATGGTGGTAATGGGACACTATGCCCGAGCTGTCGGCCTACGCTGGGCTATACGCTCCCCGTAGTGACCTTGAGCTTATTTAAATTGACTGATTGTAACTGGACTAATAACGGTTTGGCTAATCATGCATTCATAGCATATTGGCGATGACGGGTGGCTATTCTGGATGCTGTAGCACGTGCCCTAGAGTTATTGGGGTATCGTTTCGCTAGCTCCCAGACCACTGACTATCGGCCCCTGTTCCGACTGAATGATTTTCTCAGGTCGATGATTTGCATGGGCGACGAGCCCAAGTCCGACTGGATGTGCATCCCCAGGTCGATGTGCATTCACGCATCCATGCATTTAAAAAGACTGCATCATGTATTGTTTTGATTGCTTTGTTGTTTTATAACTATGCTTACCTAATGCTGCGGTGTGTAATCTTGAGGGGAATTCACATTGAGTTGGCCACTCATCCATCAAATATACAACCGTACAGGTAGTACAGGTGGCTTTAGTAATATGTATGTTCAGACTTGAGGAGGAGCAGGGTACAATCGTCAGGAATGCATGACTGTATTCGCCTGGAAGAGTTGCGTGATCTTGCGGCTTATATTTATATGTTTTCTGCTATTCTTCATGTATTAAATTCTTGTAAATCTTGTACTTGTTAAATTTAGAGACATTGATTTATATAAGTCATTATGGGCAGCTTCTTGTATATTTGAATGATAATGAAATTATCCTTTATGTCGAATTGTCCACACTACGCTCATTTGCTTACTCTGATGAAGAAAAAAAAATGTACACTCGAATTTGACCATCCTTTAAGGTTAACACTCGGGTTTTTGGGAAACGAGTCATATACTTGGGTCCTGAAAACTCGGGTTGTTACATTAACTAAGTGTTAAACTAGATTAGCCATGAAATCCATTTGAATCACTTTAAATACGATCTGCAAGACCCAAAACTTGTAGAATCATTGACGCTAGGTTACCCTAAAGTCTAGGATCAAACTCAATACCCGACTGCTCTCGGGAGCACATTGAAACTCCGTATCAGATCTGGACCGCACATCGGGAGTCCGAATAATACGAAGTTAAAGACTTAGGACCGCCTTGCTGGGCTTGACAATCATCTCGGAAATCAAATCCAAACAGTGTCCCACGACTGTTCGCTTGAGTCCGGAGCGAGGAGTGTGAAAATACTTGATTTTCTTTACAAATAAAATATCTCAAATAGTAGTCCGGCACGTGTCGCTTGTGGACCTTTTGTAAGCAACTAGACCATCAGAATCTGACCTAAATACACCCTCGGATCAGGAAAAATTTCGTAAACATATCCATGTACTTGAAATTTCTAATCGAAATCCGCTGATCGTTGAACTGAAACTGGTCTGCCACGCATGATCTAGGAATTCCACTGAAACGAAAACTTAACTCCACCTAGATCCAAGGTCTGTGAGCTTAAGTCCAACCTTTGGCTCAAGGAGGCCCGCCAGAAGTCCTCCGTTGAGCTGAAACTAGCTCGCTTTGGTTATAACCTAAGTATACCTAGACCTTAAGTCTATTTTGGAGTGTTTTTAGGCTATATAAGGACCTTAAAACCCTCTCTCTCACAGCCATACGAATTTGAGAGAAACCTTAGAGAGAGAAGAGAGAAAAGAGAGAAAAGTGTGAGAGAAGTGGGAGAAACTCCCTAATACCTTCCCCTCCTTCTACAAGTTGAATCACTCAAGTCTTATCGCTTTCCCAGCGAATCCGACTTCGTTTCTAGGTAGTAACTAATATATTTTCCTTTTCGTTTTTAGTGTTATACTAACTACTCTATTTATCTTTTTACTAGGTTACAACTGCCAACATACGGAAAGAGGCTAACCTATTTTATTCTTAGGTTACCAAACTGCCATACGGAAGCCTAGCTATCGTTTCGTTACGATTCTACGGTAAAAGGTGAGGACTTTAGGTGTATAGGTTACGGTTTTCAAAGCTTTCAATGTCAGATAATGATATATTCATGATCTGCATGCAATTGCACATGTACAAAGTGCTGTCTGTTTTCCGTTTTGATTAAAGATGAAGAATATGAAAATTTACATACTCTAGGTATTTGTATAAAGTACCGTATACGTATAAATTTTGGAAATATGTTTGACATGATTATTTGTTGTATGAATATATTATATATGGATAAAATACTTATTTGACAAAAGGACTCGCCCTAACACATGTTTTGCTAATATACACTATGTATGTAAAAATAGTGTATTCTAGAAAGTACCGTATACGTATAAATTTTAGAAATGTGTTTGTCATGATTATTTGCTATATGAACATATTACATATGTGTAAAATACTTGTTTGGCGAAAGGACTCGCCCTAATACATGTTTTGCTAATGTACACTATATGTTGAAATAGTACATTCTAAGTGTTTGTGAAAATGCTTGTGAGAGTAAGTGCTTGGATGATAGTGCCTTAGGTAGGTGTTGAGATGGGATTCTTGATGAGGGTCGAATATTGCATATCAAACCCCGATTATTACCTGATTTCACATACATGATAATGCTTAATGGAATATTTTAATTGGGTTTTTGTTACAGGGTGTAATCAAGAACGTTAATTGAAAAAAGGATATTAAAAGCATGGATTTGACGCTCCGGAGTCACCAAAGCAAGGGACGCACTTCAGAGGATTGAGATCAATGAATTTACACACCAGGGACCCAAGAGAATCAAGCCGTTCGCGTTAAAGAGGCCTGAACAGTGTCCTGAATGCAAGATCACAGGGTTCCCACCATCAGATCGGCTTGAAACTCCATACATGGTCTGAGGACAATAAATGAACCGTACACGTCGAATTCCAGCTCCTGGATCGTTGTGAAAGATGCTAAACGAATAGATCAGCCCATAAAATCTTGGTTTGGGACCCGCCCACTGTCCGGATACGCTTCAACTTCGGTCCACACTGTTAAAATGTGATGATGAGACAGATGGACGGAGGAGATTTTCTCAAACATCACTAGGGAGCCTACACCAGAGCGAGCATGCACATAGAGTGTGCAGATTTGCTATGCACCGGAAGAAATAAACCGGTCAGTGGGCGTTGACCCGATCCGTCTCCTACACAGAGACAGCGGGCGGAGGTGGTCCGTATGTTTTTGTGTAGTGGGACCCACTCCGCTCACATTTCGATAATCCACACCGTTCATTCGTCCCGGGAGGTGTCCACGCCCTTAGTGTAGGTGTCCTTTTGACCCAATGTAAGCGTCCGTAAGTTTCCAGCCGTTAAAAGCAAGATGGACGGTGGAGTAGCTGATCTCGTGGGCCACACCAAAACTGTTCCAAAATCATCCATTCCCAACGGTTTTTCGAGAGGAATACAATGGACGTAATGGATTTCTTTGTCCACATCATTCAGTGGGTCACCATCCATCACAGGATCAGCCGCGTACGCTTTGCGGAAGGAATGTGCGAAACAGGGACTTGCGGTCTATCCTTGTGGGCCACCACCACAACTCGAAAGTTCGATCCAAGCCGTCCATCAGAGTCTTACAAGACCTATTACCACTTCTTAGGTGGAAGTTTTCCAATTAACAGCGTAGATCATGTTTTCATTGTCCAAACGGAAGATGGACGGCGAACTAAACCAGAAAGTAGGCCACATCAAAGCAGAAGAAAAATGGTCATGTCCGACCGGTTTTTCGTGCTGATTTCAGTAAATGGGGTGGATTTCTCAAACAATCGCGATCAGGGGCCCCACCATCAGAACAGCGTAAGATGCTTACGCGGGCCTGTTACAGAGCGTCCGAGACCTGGACGCTGCGAAAGGTGTTGCGACACCTGCAGTGTAACAGGGAATCGACTCTCCAACTCCAGCACGGACTCAGCTTGACCGACGTCTGGTTGTTATAAAAGAGAGACGGCTAGGAGGAGGAGAGAAAGGCTCGGCTTGGTCGTGGCTTGTGGAACAGACAAGGAGACAAGGAGAGAAAAAGTTTAGATTTCCTTTCTTTTTGTTTATGTTATATATGTTTTTTTTTATGAATTTTGATGGAGTTTAGCTTGTCCATGTCGAGCTAAACCTCTTAGCTAGGGCTAAGAGGTGAAGCTTGTAGTGAGATGGGGGATTCTATTAATTGCCTTTAATTTAAATTCATGAACCGAATTTGATATTGGTGTGATTATTATGGGAATATTTTTTAGTCTTTAATGGTCTGTTGTGACTGAAATTACAATGGGTCTGCAATGGCTTTGATTATTTCCTTTTCCTTTTGATGTTTATGACGTCGGGAAGCCCTGTTGTTTACCATCGTCTCCTGGGCATGGTTGGATGACGGTACCCTTTCCTAACCCTCATAGCATGTTGATTGGTTGGTAATTAGTTTAATTCTGTTGTTTGCTTTGCCTCTTGGGCATGGTGTGGTGATGGAATCCATTCTAATTCATATACCCTTCATCTCTTGAAAACGATATCAATGGCAGTTCAGTTGATTTTCATGAATCAAGAGTAGTTCTCCCTGATCTCTACAAGTGGATCCTCTGAATCCCTAGTTTCCTATTTCTGAATTCCTTAAGTTTTAAATTAATATTTCACAAATTTTCCTCAAATTATATTTGATTTAGATTTCATCTTATTCTAGTTCTAGTTCTAGTTGATTTCAGATTACGTACAGGTTTCAGTCCCTGTGGATTCGGCCTCGGTCTTACCGAGTTTATTACTACATCACAACCCTATACTTTGGGAGTGAACAAGTTTTTGGCGTCGTTGCCGGGGACTGACTGTTGCGATTTTCTGAAATTAACTGGTATTAATATTAGTGTAAGATTAGGACTCTTTTAATTTTAGGATTTTTAGTTTTAGAATTTCCAGGCTTCCCTTTTTGAAATTTCCTATTTTTAGTAACTTTCTAATTTCTTTAAGTGTTAGATAGTCTTTGTTTCCTTTTTAGAAACTAACCCAATTCTCTTGTTTTGTAGACTCTGATAGACTTCTAAATTGGTAACTTTCTTCTTCTTCTTTCTTTTCTATTTATAGAGTAGGATTTGTCTTCCTTTTTAGGTAATTTCTAATTTTAAATTCTTTTAGAATCTAATCTTATCTCCTATTTTACTATTAGAAATTTTCTATTTAGAAACTAACTTTCCTGCTTTATAGGTTTTTAATTTCTAATTTGGTAAGCTCTGTCTAACTTTTACCTTCTAATTCTCAAATTTCTTTCATTTCTCACTTATTTCCTAGTTTAGAATTTCCTAATTTGTTTAGAAGTTTTCTACCTTTTTTAGGGATTGCTCTTTTCTCTAGTTTAGAACTTAGTTTATTACTATTTTTCATCTTAAGAATTTTTTTCACTCTTAGGCTTACTATCCTTAGAAACTAACTTTGTTTGTTTTATTTTGCAGGTTTTAATTTAGGGACTTCAATTTGGTAACTTCCTTCCAACCCTCTCTTCTTTCTAGTTTTTTCTTTCTTAGGATTAGGTTTAGAAATCAATTGAGGGTTGTGAGTGTTTCATGCCCAAGTGAGCTCGTGACAACACTCAACGTCTCTTGACTGAAGGAGGATTAGTCGAGGGTTAACTGTCCATCGCAGGACTAGACATCGCTCGAATTTCCCTAAGTTAATTGAGGTTATGGCTGCAAATCAACCTCAATCACTACCTCACCATAGGGATGGAAAGTACATGATGAGAATGAGGTGCATCAAGCACCCCGCCTCGTACTTTACGAGATTATTTACAACCGGCGGGGGTGAGTACGCCCTCATGTATGATTTTTCCTGAAAACACAGGACAGATGGACATCAAGCCAGGAGTTATCCAACTCCTTCCTAAATTTCATGGGCTTGAATCAGAAAGTCCATACTTACATTTGAAAGAGTTCGAAGAGATTATAGCCACCTTATACTTTTCCAATGTATCCGAGGATACAATCAGGCTGAAACTCTTCCTTTTTCCTTAAAAGAGAAGGCTAAGACATGGCTACATTCACTGCGTCCTCGATCCATTGGCACATGGAATGATATGCAGAGGGAATTCATAAAAAATTCTTCCCACATCATAAAACAATTACCCTCAGAAAAGCAATCATGAACTTTGCCCAAAAGGAAGATGAAACATCTTCTAATGTTGGGAAAGGTTTAAGGATCTGGTCAGTTCATGCCCACAACACGGCTTTGAAACGTGGCGCATTACAAATTTTTTCTACGATGGACTGACATCTACCATGCGTCAAATGGTCGAGACAATGTGCAATGGAGAGTTCATTAATAAAGATGTTGACGAGGTATGGGATTACCTCGACAGTCTGGCTGAAAAAACACAATCTTGGGACTATTACCCAAAATCAAACACCACGTCTAGGCCAACTCAATCTAAGGGGAAAGGTGGATTGTATCTCCTGAAAGAAGAGGATGATCTCAATAATAAAGTGACTAATCTCATAAGAAAATTTGAGGCCATGGAAGGAAAGAAGGATAAGGTCAATGAAATTGTCTGCGGCATCTGTGATTGCAACATTCACACAACTGAAAACTGTCCTACAATACCTGCCTTTCGAGGAGTGTTGAATGAACAAGCCAATGTCGTGAACAGCTATCAAAGACCTTTTATTGGACCCAACTCCAATACATACAATCCTGGTTAGAAAAATCATCCAAACTTTAGTTGGAGAAATGGACAAACGGCTACCCCCCAAGGTTTTTTTCAAAATCCAAATCATCAAAATCCAAATCAGGGAAAACCTCAAGAAGAACCGGTTCAAAATTCCATACAAGAGCTGACTCAGGCGATGCGAGGACATACAGATTTTATGCAAAAGATAGATTCTTGTATGACGGTTATAGAAAAGGGGATGCTTCCTGCACAACCGCTCCCCAATCCTAAATCGCAGTACGAGATAAGTGATCCCAGCTCTTCAAATCAAATGGCACACGCTAAATCCATCACCACTCTTAGGAGTGGGAAGATCATTGATAAAACCCTTCCGGTTAGGCCTGAAAAGCCTCAAGAACCAGAAGAGGACAATAATGATGGATCTAGTGATACCCACAAAAATTAGAACGGAACTTCTAGAGAAGCCAGTTGCTCCATTCCCCCAACGGTTGGTTGCACAAAACGTCTTCTCTAACTCTCAGGATATTCTAGAGGTGTTGAAACAAGTGAAAGTCAACATTTTCTCTACTTGATGTCGTAAAACAGATTCCTTCATATGCAAAATTTCTGAAAGACCTATGTACGACCAAAAGACGGCAGAGTATTCAAAAGAAGATTTTCTTAACTGAGAAAGTGAGTGCCATCTTGAAGCAAGACGTGCCGCAGAAATTCAAGGATCCCGGTAGCCCAACCATATCATGTGTAATCGGGAACCATCGAATTGATCACGCACTTCTTGACTTAGGAGCGAGCGTCAATCTGATTCCCTACTCGGTATACAAACAGTTAGGTTTGGGTGAGTTAAAACCCACCCTAACCACACTACAACTTGCTGATCGCTGTTCGTGTACCAAGAGGGATTATTGAGGATGTGTTGGTCTAAGTCGATAGATTTTACTACCCTGTAGATTTTATCATCCTGGACACCGAACCCATCAATAACATAAGCACTCAGATTCCCGTCATTCTGGGTCGCCCACTCCTTGCCACGTCAAATGCAATTATTAATTGCAGGAATGGTGTCATGACTATGTCATTCGGAAACTTGACATTGGAGTCAAACATCTTTTTCAATCACGGCAACAACTCAGAGGATGATGACGATATCCACGACATTAACATGATTGACTCTTTAGTGGAAGATACGACACCTCTGACCTTATCCTCCGACCTCTAGAGACGTGCCTGGCCCACTCCCATGAGTTTGATGATGATATGATTAGGGAGACATGTGCCTTGCTGGATACTGCACCGGTACTTGAAGTTAACGGTGGAGGCCACAATTTGAAGAATTACCACAAACTGATGTAGTGCCTCTACCGTCTAACCTCAAGGCACCGAAGCTTGACCTAAAACCTTTGCCCTCTGATTTGAAATATGCCTATTTAGGTTAAGATGAGACATACCCGGTGGTGATCTTCCCACTTGGAGAAAGAACAGAGAGAGTATGCTCATAGCTACTCTCATTCAGCATAAGGGAGCCCTTGGATGGACGATCGCGGACCTCAAGGGAATCGACCCCTCGATTTGTACTCACGGATATACTCAGGGATACTATGGACCGTCGCAACCACAACGTACGTAGACTAAATCCAACATGAAGAATGAGGAAGTGGTTAAGGCCGAGGTTCTCAAACTATTGGATGTGGGTATCATATACCCTATATCTGATAGTCAATGGGTGAATCCAACTCAGGTGGTTCTTAAGAAGTCCGGAATCACCATCGTAGCCAATGCTAATAATGAACTCGTGCCGACTAGAGTCACTACTGGTTGGAGAATGTGCATTGACTACAGGAAATTAAATACCGTCACGAGGAAAGACCACTTTCCTTTACCATTCATTGATCAGATCCTGGAAAGGTTAGCCGGTCATTCCTATTACAGTTTCCTTGACGGGTATCGGGCTATAACCAAATTGAAATCGCCCCTGAGGACCAGGAAAAGACCACATTTACTTGCCCCTATGGCACCTTTGCTTACAGAAGGATGTCATTCGGGTTATGTAATGCCCCTGCCACCTTTCAGCGATGTATGCTGAGTATCTTTTTTGACATGGTGGGGAAATATCTAGAGGTCTTTATGGATGATTTCTCTGTTTTCGGTTCATCTTTCAGCGAGTGCTTAGAGAATCTCAAATGTGTGCTGAAAAGATGTGAAGAAAGAATCTGGTACTTAATTGGGAGAAGTGCCATTCATGGTTCATAAAGGAATTGTCCTTGGACATATCATCTCATCCAAGGGAATTGAGGTAGATAAGGCAAAATCGATCTTATCTCTAACCTACCTCCACCCAAGAACATCAGGGACGTGCGATCCTTCTTAGGACACGCAGGATTTTACAGGCGATTCATAAAGGACTTTAGTCTCCTCTCTCGTCCTTTATGTAATCTTCTTCAAAAGGATGCTCCATACGAGTGGACTGAGCAATGCCAGGAAGCTTTCACCAAGCTTAAAGGCACGTTAACCATTGTACCCATCATGCAGCCACTCGACTGGAGCCTTCCTTTTGAGCTTATGTGCGACGCTTCTGATTATGCTCTTAGAGCGGTTCTAGGCCAAAGAAAAGAAAAGAGGCCCTACGTCATCCATTGCGCGAGTAGGACTTTAAATCCTGCCCAAGTGAACTACTCGACTACGGAAAAAGAACTTTTAGCTGTAGTGTTCGCCTTGGACAAATTTAGGTCCTACCTGATCGGATCCAAGATCATTATCTATACAGATCATGCGGCACTCTGAAGTATCTTCTTTCTAAGATGATTCTAAGCCCCGCCTGATACGATGGATCCTTCTACTCCAAGAATTTGATTTAGAAATTAAAGATAAAAAAGGAGTAGAGAACGTAGTGGCCGATCACCTTTCTCGCCTTAATACCTCTGATTCCCTTGAGGCGCAACCCATATCAAGACATGTTCCCTGATGAACAACTGTTCAGAGTCTCCCACTCACCTTGGTTCGCTGATATTGCTAATTATCTTGCTACAGGTTCCATACCGACATAGTGGACTGCGCAAGATAAGAAGAAATTCTTCACCGAGGTGCGCAACTTTTTCTAGGATGATCCTTATTTGTTTAAAAATTTGCTCAGACCAGATCTTAAGGAGATGTGTGCCAGATGATGAGCATCAGAGTGTCATCTCCTTTTGTCACTCACAGGCCTGTGGTGGTCCTTTTCTGCTAAAAAGACCACGGCCAAAATTCTGCAGTGTGGCTTCTATTGGCCCACTATGTTCAGGGACATCATGAGTTTTGCAAAGCTTGTGAGCGTTGTCAAAAATTGGGAGCATTGTCCCGTCGAAATATGATGCCCTTAAATCCATCCTTATCATAGAAGCATTTGATTGCTGGGGGCATCGATTTCATGGGGCCATTCCCCAATCTTTTGGGAATCTATATATTTTGCTTGTCGTAGACTATGTCACTAAATGGGTCGAAGCGATTCCGTGTCGAACTAATGACCATCGCACAGTCATTAAATTCTTAAAGAGAATATCCTTTCCGATTCGGAACACCTCGAGCCATCATTAGATGATGGGGGCTCACACTTTTGTAATAGGCCATTCGAGAGTTTAATGAAGAAAAATGGTATCTCTCATAAGGTGAGCACCCCATACCACCCACAAACAAGTGGGCAAGCTGAGATTTCCAATAGGGAGATCAAACACATTTGGAGAGAAAACGGTTAACCCTGACCGTAAGGACTGGTCAATTCGATTGACCGATGCCTTATGGGCTTACCGTACTGCTTTTTAAAACCCATATGGAATGTCTCCCTTTAGACTCGTCTATGGGAAGGCTTGCCACTGCCTGTGGAGTTGGAACATAGAGCCTACTGGGCAATCAAAAATCTGAATTTCAATCTAAAACAACGCTGGCTCGCTACGCAAACTCTTAATTAAATGAACTTGAAGAAATCCGGAACGACGCATATGAGAACTCGAGAATTTACAGGACAGGATGAAGGCGTTTCATGACCAACATATTCTATGAAAATCATTCACGTCAGGTCAG